>JANIJG010009225.1:22446-38578 GCA_024611175.1 Megaceryle torquata | reverse complement strand
CTGTGTTGGAACTTGGACCGACTACACCAATGAAGGAGAAGTGCCGTGATGAGAAGGGCGGCCAGGGGGAGGGCTTAGAAGGGAGCATTCATCCTCTGGAAAACTTGAAGTATCAAACCTCAGAACCTCCCGCTGGCAATTGGCCGATGTTGCAGAATGTATATGGACAGTGGAGAAAATCCAGAGATCCTGCGGAAAAGTGGACATTTGCTTCATAATAAATTATGGCAGGTGTGAATGACCTCTGTGCACAAGGCCTGTGGAAGGTCTGCACACACCTCAGTCTGTTTGGAGGAAAGATGGTGTTTATGTCTTACGGTATCTGCTCGAGCAGTTTGAATAAACTTGAGTCTTGTCTGATGTCTTCAGTGGAATAGGGTTGCCACCTGTAGCAGAACTCCATCTTCATCTTGCTGTCTACAATGTGTCATTGCCTTTGAAATCCATGTAATTACAAACCATGCAAGAGGATCCTGTACATTCACTAAGAATACATTTTCTGCCATCTATTTATCACTGAAATCAGCTAGTGCAGGCATTTTCATCGATATATTTTTCTTACAGATTGAAAGTCTTCACCATCAGTTTTACATGTACAGCAGTTTTAATCCCATTGGTTGTATGATAGTGTCTCGTTAATTGTATATTTATTTGCATGTGTGGTATGGTGCAATTATTTTCAAAGTGTTTGTAAAGAACTTAATAATTTGCCCACTGTAACAAACCAGATTTTGACCAGAAGTCAAAAAGAGCTAGAATTAAATACCTGTCCATTTTTACTCAGATGTCATTTTCTCTAGTGTTTTCATGTCTGCAAGTCCCACTAGGTTATTACTTTAATAAAATCAGGCTGTTGCAGACAGAACTTGCTAATTCTCCTCTCCACCTGTGCTTTCAGATAGTCAGTCATTGCAGACCTAAATTCCCATGGAATATATTGAACCAATGCAAAAATGCATTTCATGAAATTTCAAAACCACTTTCCAGGATTGGATAATGGAAGAGGGAACCTTGACTACAAGGCTGTTCCATATCTTCTGGGTGCCTTCATTCAGGCAAGATGCCCACTGCCAACACAGGAGACTGGATTGTCTGCATGCAAGAGGCAAGCAACCACCACTGCAGGGGCACAAACATGGGCTCAGGCCTAGCAAAGCTCTAATTAGCAAGAAAGGGTGCTTTAGCTTGTTTTGGGTGGGTTTGTTTTTTTTTTTTTTTTTAAACTGTTATTCCCTCCCATTGATATTCAAAAAAGAATTGGGATAACCCCCAAGAATGAGGAACAGTGAATAACAGCAGTCTTGGTTTCAAGGACATTGTGTGCAGAGTTTGCAGAGTGTGACACCACCACTGAGCTGACTCCAAATTGATGGCTATTTCTGCTTCTGTGCAGCTGTTGGCACTTCCACTCTGCCTCTGGGCAGCACACATGCAGGATGCCAGAGCTGAACCTCTCCCTCAGCTGCCCTTAGCCTCCTGAAGGGCGGTGTGCTCCTGCTGGGAGCCTGTGCTGATCTCAGGGCGGCACTCAGGATCAAACCTGATTTCCAGTAGAGATCTAATGGAGGAGATGCAGCCCTGAGGGCACTCGCAGGCTTTGCTGCCTCAAGTGCCACCCCAGGGCTACCCCACCTGGCCCATGGCCCACAACCCCATTTCAGGAAATCCCAGTAGATCCCTGACGCACAGGACAGAGGCCAGTTGTCCTGTTTCCACCATAGGCATCATCACTGATGGCCTTAGGTCCTGAGGGCTGACCTGCTCCGTGCTGGCCATACTGAGGATGATCTTGACTGTCACCCCTAGGGCTGTGGCAGCAGGAGGGTCCAACCTCTGGCAGCATCAGTTACAAACCTTCCTTCTTTTCTCAAGGCTACCACTCCTACCCCTCCAGATCCTCTGTTTTGCACCCAGTCTCACGAAAGAGACACTTCTTGAAGCCCACCTCTCACCTCTCTCTCCCAAACCATAGGCTCAGACTAGCTCTCTAGCCCACCTCCCACAAGACTCCTTGTGCCCCTTGGTAGGACTCCAAGTCACAGGTACTAATCTCACCTCCCACCACCTGTGTACAGGTATTATAGGTATTATACTACATGGGGTCCATGAACAGCAGGACTGGGGGTCCCCAGCACCAGACCCAAAGATGGGGGAGGGTTTCTGACCAGCAGCTTAGTTCTGCCGTGGCTGCCACAAGTTATTTTAAGCCCCAGAAGAAAAGATGTGTATGTCTGCCAAAGTCCTTGGCCTGATCAGGTTATCTTTATACTGTAACATTCACAGTTAATGAGCCTAAAGTAATCTGATGGGATGAGGCTAAGTAGAAACATGACAGGCAGGAAGCTAGGACTGATCTTCTGCTGGATATTTCGGGAGAGCAATCAGACTTTGCACTGGCCAGAGTTGAACAACAGATTGATGAAGTGAAGTACTCCAGCACCTTGCAGCCTCTTGGGAAGTCTGAGTCAGCAGCTGGACCTCAGGGAGGGGGAACCACAGATTATATGGCTGGTCAGTGGAACCCAGGGAAACTGCAACAGTGCTAAATCTCTGCGGTCCAAATGGCCTCAGACTAAAATTTACCAAAGTCCCAAAATCAGACCTGCAGATCCCAGTTTTCAAAATGCAAAGGGTGCCAAATGAGTCTCTAAAAGCTTTTACAAAGGGTCTCAAATGGCACATACATCATTTTCCTCTGGCATAACAACTGCAGAGCTCTGATTTGATTTGCAAAGGTTGCCTTGGCTCACCTGAACTCCGAGATTATTGACAGCAATGTGAGTTACTGTGCCTGGCTGCAAACTGCCTGGAAGGAAATCTCAGTGCTGGGGCTCGGTGCAGAGTGGCGCTTGCTCAGAGGCCATTACGGAACCTGACCTGTTTGGTCACATTATATAAACCACCAGCAACAATTTTGTTTAACATACATCTCGGGGCTACAGGGGTGACACAGCTCCTCCAGGGCCTAATCACAGCTGTCCCTTCTCAGGGAACACAAGCTGGGAGATGGACCTGTATGATGGGATCTTGGAGGACCCAGGACTAGATGGCTGCAGCCTCTCCAAGCTCACAGTTCAGCAGTGGGACTCCAGCTCTGCCTGTGCCAGGGTCATGCAGGACCAGCCTGTCTGGAACAAACCTGCTTGTTTTGGTGACCCTGGCAAAGCTCTCAGTCCCCAATGTAGAGACTTATGGAGTGGTTCAGCATATCCCTCTGGACACTGGTGCCCAGGGTTCTGCATTGCTTTGGGCTGGTATCTGACATTTCAGGTGGTAAGAAAAATATTGTCAAATATGGGAATTAAATGGGCATTTTTAAATGCTCCATGGGATTTTATTAATTTGCTTTGCCATGAGGTTTCCTGCAGCCTAGGCAAGGAGGAAGCAGTCCAGTCTGGTGATCTGCAGCCTCCCCTGGTTAGTCAGGATGGTCCAACTGTGACTCATGCTGTGGCCCTCACATGAGCCATCAGCAGACTGGAGTGTTTCTTGAAACTTTGACCAAGTAGGTTGTGCAATCCAGCTAAGGCCTCCTCAAATACTTGTTTGCAGAGAGACGTTGTGCAACGATCATTCATTTACTCGCAAGGAAAGGATGCCAGTGTGAGAGAGAGGGAGACCTGCTGAACTCAGTGACTTTTGTGAAGAATAAACAAATGGCCTATAAAGCCACTTCATGCACAGAGCTGATTTAACACCACTTTGCACCCAGTGATACAATCTGTCAATAATTCACTGAAATAATTACACCAGCAGGTCACATATAACCTAAAACAAAAGCCAGTGAAATCAAAGACAATTTTCTTGCTGAAGTCAAGAGCTTTTGGGGCTCATCACGCATCAGTCACCAACTGTACTTTGAAACCAGCACAAGACCAGCTTTCCCCCTCAGGCCTGTGGAGTTATTCAGGCTGGCAGGGACACCTGGAGGTTGACAGTCCAATCACTGCTCAGGTGGGGCTGCCCCACAAGGTTGTTCAGGGCCCCCAGTCCAGCATTTCAACCCCTTGGCACTGTGAAAAACAATTTCCTCCTATCCCACAGGTGTAAAGACCCTGCTTGTCCCACTGGAGTCCTTCCTTGGATGGCTGTTTCTACTGTGGGTTCCTGGCCAGCTCTGCCTGTGGTGCACAGGATTATGGAATTGCAGTACTTCTGTAGTCTCCTGCTTCTCTTGAGGTATCGTGTCCCTAGGAAGGAAATGACCTCTGATTCAGAATGGCCTGAGCTTTTGGCACAAAACAGTGCTTAGTCAGGATTTTCGCTTTAATGTCTTTTCCCTCTGCTGCTTGTCTATCCCTGTTCGCACAGGGCAGGGGCTGAGCACAGAAACAAGAGGCCTTTCAGCTTCCTGCCCTGAGATGGGCATGGCTGCTCAGCACTAAAACCACCCTGGTGAAAGAAGATGCAGCTTGGCTTGGACATAGCTGAAATAATACTACTTACTGGCATCCCTGAAAAAGCGCATGATCTCCAGCTCCAGGTGAACTGCTTTCTGCTTTATCACTTGTAGAGAAGGGAGGGCAGCTGCAGGTGCTCTGAACAAAATGGTGTCCATGAAAGCTTGCATTTTCGACAAGGAGTCAGCACACAATGTACTACAGAGGCTGATCTTACATCCTGCCCTCCGGGTCCTTTCCAGGGAAAGGCAGTGAACTGCTGTGTGCATCAGGATGTTGGATAGAAACACACAGCACAGAGTTGGCACAGAACAGCTTGGGAAAGGGCCTTGAATTCTCTTCCTAGCAATAAGGAGGAGAAGGACAGGAAGCCTTAGCTGATGTAAATGACACTCTTCCCAGGGGTTATGGGTATACACAACTGTTTTAATCAGGAAAGGTTTTGTAAAAAACAGGCTCAACTTTGCCCTGTTCTGACACGTGATGACAATTTGCTGGGAATCTGTCAGTTTTCCATATTTTACAGACAGCATTCCTGCACCCCAGCACTGCAGGAATGGCAGCCTGAGCAGCTGCATGCCTGCAGAAGAGTGAGGGTGCCTGC
This sequence comes from Megaceryle torquata, assembly GCA_024611175.1. Taxonomy (NCBI): domain Eukaryota; kingdom Metazoa; phylum Chordata; class Aves; order Coraciiformes; family Cerylidae; genus Megaceryle; species Megaceryle torquata. The sequence goes on along the minus strand of JANIJG010009225.1, from coordinate 33,574 downwards.
ACTTGCCCAATAGACCGCAAGATACTCTGGTGTAAGACTGACCTTGCACAATCCTAAAATGAATTTCTCATCAAGTTCTGTTGCCATCCCAAAATAAACAGCCTGCTATGCAGGCACTAAGCTTGTGTGATGCTATTTGGAGCCATTAAAACAAATGTATTGATCAGTGCAGGTGAAGGTGGTTGTATTTCTTCTTGTGTGGGGCTGTCCCCTCAGCAATGGCAAAGGAAATAGATCTCTGGATATGAACTGGAAATTCAATAGCACATTAATGCTTTTTGTGGGGCATGGATAAGAAGCTGCTGCATCTCAGATGGTTTTGTGGATGCAGTGACATCTTCAGCAGACTGCCTCCCTCATTTTGGCACATCCCTGAGGAAAGGAGTAACAATGCCATGGACAGCATTTAGGACAGTGAAGCTCTGGAAATCATTCTTGCAGGAGGAAAACAGCACAGAATCCCACTCCTCATTTCAGCTTTGCATCCTTATTGTTACAAGGGTGTGCAGGAAGGACAGGGCATGCAATGGTAGTGAGGTGCAAGTGCCACCTTGGTGTCAGTAATGTGTTATTTATCTACTTTCTGAGGCCTAATTAGTATGGCTGGAGACTCTTGGCTGTAAAGTTACGCTATCTGTGAACAACCTGGAAGCCTTCTTTTTTTCCCCTCACATTCTAGGTATGAAAATCCAAAAGACCAGAAACCTCTTCTGAATACTTGAGAAGAAAAAGGGATTTCTAAAGGGTGAAGAAAATTGTTAAAACTATGAATTGATGATGCTAAGTACTTGAGAAGTAGGCTTGATTTCTAGGGCAGAAAGCTCTAAAAGCAGAAATGTCTAAAACTTAACAGATTTAATGTATATATGCAAACATGGCTTTGAAGTAGTAATTTTTCCTGTTCTTTCAAAGTGACTGGGGGTTCTTGGTACACTCTTGTGATAGTGATCAGACTGCCTAAAAGCTGTTCTGTGTGGCCAACCCTTCCTGATAGAACAAACACCTGCAATACATTCAGGCACTCAAGAATTTCATACTCTTTATTTTTAGATTTCTGCTAAAAAACCCAACCAAACAAACAAAAAACTCCACAGCTTTACAGATGAAAAGAAACAAGACACAACTCAAAAGTAGCACGTATCTAAACTTTCAACAACTCTCAAGGTGCACATCTTCATTTAATTCAATGATCTACCTTGACACTATCTGTGCTCTGGGATTTACTCACTCAGAAGATGCCTGAGAGTGTTAGTGCTCTTGGCTTTACGTGGCTGTTCTTTATATAAAATGTAGTTTCAGTTACATTCCTTCTCTGAGTGGAGCTATCCAGAACTCTCTCCATGCTGGAGATGCTGGTTTAGATTTGCCAAAGGTTGGGTTGTTTTTTTTCCACGGAGATAAGGCAATTTTATTTATTTTAACACAGTTTGCAAAGAACCCTGAAGTATTTCTGTATCCTGTCTCCATGTGTAAAGAGGTATGGACAACAAGAAACTATTTTGAAACACCTCATAACATTTAATTTTCCCCGTTTGTCATTTACTGAGTCACCTCTAAGAAGTGGTGCCTTCAAATATGATTTGGGGCTTCTGATTTTTTGTTGTTGTTGTTGTAGTTGCCTTTGGGTTGGTGTTTGCTTTGTTTTTTTGTTGGTTCATTTTTTTTCACATGACTTATGAAAGGCTTAGAGGAGATAGATAGTAATGCAGTATCATAAAATTCATTAGCGCTCATTCATTCACAAGACATCTAACACTGTAGGTTGATGAAACTATCAACTTTATTTTTATTCACAGGCAATTCCTGTACTCTATGACTTCCCACAGGTTTGTGTGTGTATACATTTAATTATAGCATATTGGTGCTCAATTTACAGCATTACATAGTTGTGTTTTTCTTTGGGAAACTGCTTTCTACCCACAAAGACTTTTACAGTTCACAGTTTAACTGTGCTGTTCACATCTGACAGTCCTTGAATGCAGCTCATCTCTCTAAAATGTTAAGGAGTTAAAGCTTAAAGAACAAGCTTTGGTTTTGTCACTCATTAAACAATCTACAAATTCATCACTATAATGGAATTCAATAACCTTTTTTAAAAAGCTAATAGTCGGCAATAGTAAAAAACAATTTTCCAGAATTAATGACTCAATGTTTACATTTAGCATAGATTTAGCAATCACTGACAGATGGCTTGTAGTATTCATCCAGAGATTCTTAAGAGCATTGCGCTTTGAAACAAATCATCCGTCTTGAAAGCTCCCTGTGGTCTGCCAAAATGCCTCTGTCAAATCAGGAGGCTGTCAGCAGGTGGGGACACAGGGGACAGCAGTGGCAATTGCTGTGTTGCTCACGGTCAGATGCCTCAGTTCCCAGCACAGTTCCAGTATGGTGGCTGACTCTCTTCATGTTGCATGCACGTAACGTCTGGATTATTAACAGTTATGAAAAGTTATCACTTGTTGTATGGGTTATATTAGGGACTGTTGTTTCCATCAATACCCAAGGCACACTTTATTCATGGCCAGGCATATTCTGCAACAGAGAACAATAATGATGAGAAAATTCTCAGGTGCTTTGCTATCAAACTATTTCCCAAACTGACTGCAGCAGGATGCCACCAGGAGGAGAAGCAGCAGTTCTTCATCTTCTGGGTTGCATACGCATCTTGCCTGAACTCTAGTCCACCCTCCATTGCCTACCCCTCTGCTTTCCCCTGTCTTTTTTCTTCCTCTAACAAAACTTCACAAACTCCAAGGCAGAATTTCAACACCATGCTTCCCTTGCTCCTACCACACACTATAAGGACTGGCCTGGGCTATTATTTCCCTGCTTTCCTACCATACACTCAGATGAAGGCCCTAGCACCATATTCCCTTTCTTCACCAGAACCCAGCAGCGACGTGGTGTTCTGAGCCAGCTGCTGAGGCAGCAAAGGAGAAAATACAGCAGTTCCCAACCCCGCTTCAGTGTAAGATCATACAGGAGTTACAGGGCAACACCCCTTGTGCAATGGGATCCTCTGACGGGCTGCAATTTCCCCTGAGGGCCTTCAACAAGGAAATTAAAGGGTTACTGGGGAAATGGATGATAATGAGGGGGAGGGGACTACTAATGACAGGTTTTCCAAAATAAGCATTCATAACTTTAGACAAGAATTTTACCAACAAAATGATCAACAGAGCAGAACACGTGAGAAGCTTTTAGCATTAGGCTTCACCTGCCCATTAGCTTCTGCTTTTTTAGCTACAGATAAAACTCCATGGTGTATCTGGGAACCTCCTCACCTGTCAATGGGGTATCCTCCTTCACAAATGTTGACCAAGGCATACAGCTGTCTCAGCGCATACTCATACTGAAACAAACAAATATTGTTAATAATTTCACTGATGAAGAGCAGGTATTGTTTATCCAAACTAACCTGCAGAGTAATTTAGAGATGCTATTAATATTCAAGATATGTAATTGATGGTCTTGACAATCTAGTACTAGGCTACATGGATCTTTCATCTGTGCACTTTTCTCTTTGAACTTCATTAGGCAAATTCAGCTGTTGCTGCACACTGTCCCCTTGGGCAGGGCTCACCCATCTGACCAATTTCTTTCAAAATACCCCAGAAAACAAACAAACAAGCAAAAAGCTTCAGTCTGTTTGATTAGAAGCTCCAACTGAAGGAGCGCATCTGCTTTTGATTTGTGTACAGTACTCAAACCTTGGACAACTGCCAGGTAATCCCATTGCCTTCTGCTAAAACCAGTTCATTTGCCGTTGACACATTTTACCAAACACCACTGCCTGCTTAGGTTATCTTGACTCACACCAGAACTGGGTTTTCTGGCATAGGAACTGACCTCTCTTATTCTTGTCCAAGCAGTGCTTAGCACAACACAATCTGGTCTTCAGCTGGGATCCCAGGAAGACTAGACAGTAATAAAACCCCTGAACTAGAAAGTGGCTCTTGGGAATTCAAGAAGACCATGGAACTAGCAGCAAGGCTACTGCAAGGAACTGTGCAACACCATCCTAATACAGAAATGTGAATGTACTAGGATTAGGCGTTCACAGCAGTGGTGTGTTTCTGTTCCCAGTGAAAATGCTTCATGCAGAAATACAACATGACTTATTTGATATTGGGATTTCTGGGGAGCTGATGAAGGGACAGCACTAACTAATAAAAATTAAGGATTATTTTTGGTTTTACTATATTTTTAGTCATCTTCTTGCTTATCTGCAGGTGTAGTGGAAGTGGTTTCCTGCTTCCAAAAACACCACTTGCCTATCAACAAAACTTAGCTGTATGACTGCCCCCAAGCTAGCTTTTTAATGAAAGCTAATTTGCAGACGTGCTTATGTCTACTGTGCTTTTTTACCAGGACATTTATCAGGTTATATCTAATGCTTGACTTACCACAGCTAAGTGCCAGTTGAAGCAATGAGCTTTGAAGTGGTTCACTGCTGACTGGTAGCAGTCATAATTGCTGATGGTCAATCTGTCTGACAGAATTTTGTTGGTCTGCTCTTCTGATCCTGTTATTAAGGTGATTATCTTCCTCATAGATTCTTGGATAAATTCTTTCACCTGCACATAAAACAACAAGAACTTAAAACGTGTTTTATTTAAACCTGATTTGAAGACTTTTAATGAAATTTCTCTTTCTTTAAGCCTACCTCAACTCTTGGGCTCTTTAAGGAACCCAATTTTGCCATTTATTTTTAGCATAGTTTTTTGGACCTGTCTCTTAACACACAAATGAAAACTAGAGAAACAGAAAGTCAGGCTCCTGGCATCAAAAATCACTCCCTGGCTTTCTAGCGTTCTGACAGAAGTAAGAAAATGCCAGCAGCACAACACAATACTGACTACCATTCTGCAGAAGCAATTTGATTTGGGAGACTTCAGTTCTACCGAGACAAGAGGCTCTTTAATATGAAAGTCTTGCAAACAAAAATCTTTATGGATGCAGATGAGAACTTCCTGACAATAAAAGCTGTGAGACTGACTTTTGCATTTGCTTACATTTGCCTAGATAAACATTACTGAATTGCCCTGTGGAACAGATTGCTAAATTTTAAAAGAAGAGTAAGCCATCAGCTAGAGGTTTCCAGTCTTAACAGTAATTTTGTTGAAATTTGCAGAAACTGTAAGGAATCCCATTGGCTTCAAGGGTGTTACTTCTGCCACTGCTTATGATGGAAATAAATCTGACCTGATGTGTAATTAATTTTTTTTTTTTTTTTGCTTACCTCCAGGTGTGCTTTCATCTCTGCAGCAATCTTCTTAGCCTCATAAATGTCATTGGTAGCCATCAGCTTTCGTTTCATGATTGCAAAAGGCACATCAGGACTAGGCGTCAGGTCATAGTGTTCTACAGGTGGCAGAGAAATGGGGATAGCTTTCTTCCCCTTGCCCTGAAACTGCATCACTTTCATGGAGGAGATGCTCTGAAAGGTAGAAAGTAATCAAATGGAAACCGTCAATCAGCCCCAGCAGGTAGTATGTCTTTGCTTTGCCATGCAAACCTAACTCTCTAAACTTGTTTTATTAGAGAAAATAAATGAGCTCATGGTGGAGCGCGTGTGTGTGTGCGTGCGCATGTTGGTTTTTTAATACAAGGTTGAGGGTGCCAAAAATCAGGGAACTTTTATTTCCAAAACTCAGTGGAGAGAAAAAGACTGTCAGGTTAAGTAACTTGACTTTTTTTATTATTATTATTATTTTTAACAAATATTTAATCTGTTGAATAACAAGACTGTTAAATGATGTATCACCTCTTATCTCCTCCCATTTCAGGGATCAATGTATTTATTAACATTTCATTAGATGCCTGGAAGTGGTAAATACCCATCTTATACTTAACTGAAGTGTTAAAACTCTGGCAGAAATCGAAGCACTACCTGCATCCTGACTCTTTGGATTAAAGCATAATACAAAGTTGAGTTTCCTCTAGCATCAGGATCATCGTCTCTTAAATGTTAAGTGGTCTTCTGAGATGAACATTTTCATATTCTGAATCAACCCCCTCAGTTGAAAGCGGTGTTTTTCAATTTTATTTTTGTTAAGGCATGAAAGTATATGGCACGAAAGGTCTATAAGATAGATCTGATCAGGAAGCTCACTCAAATACATACTCTGTTTCCATACTGCATCACATGGCTGGTGTTGGTGCGCTTCTTCACCAGCTGAAACTGCTTGTGGAGTGTTTCTTTTCTTAGATCCTCCTGCATGAAGAAATTTCCATATGATCACAGATACTGAAATTCAGCTATTCTAAAAGCGCAGGGAAACCTGGAAGGGGTCTTAGCTGCTGGTACACAGAAGGAAGTTTGGGGCAAGAGCTATACAACCTTTGAAAGAAACAGAAGTAAAAACCAAAAAGAAGATTTGACAGCATATTATCAAATTGCTTTTAGCGATCTCCTGATCTCCCAGCAAATGGGCAAAGGGAAGTGGGCTAGCGTTCAAATCCCAGATTTGTTTCAGAAACAGTGTTTTCCATGATGCTAACAAATGAGATAGCCACAGTTCCGTATTCAGGATCACTGAAGCAGAGGTACAATTTACTGAACTGCCCAATTTGTTTAACAAATTTGGACGTGGTCTCAGATTAGCAAATCAAGATTATGTGAATTTGAAACTAGAAGTTAGACAGTTTGTAATCTTATAAATAACAAAAGATGACGTTTCTGAAATCTAGTTTCAGAAATAAATTTAGTGGCCCAAACAAGTACAGATTATATATGGTTCTGTGTAGTAAATACTTTTACCTACTCAATTTGTTGCTTTCAGTCTCACATGAAAACAACTATTTTCACAAATGCTGTAAAGGAGCTATATTTTAAAAGCCTAGTGATTTCATGCATGGAAATGTGGGGACTTCATCTGAGTAACTTACCATATCTGAATCTTCCATCCAATTCACACTGTACCAGTCCCCAAGATAAGTCTGCCTTTCGTCATCGTAATAACATGCATAAGATGACTCTCTGGGATTGGCAGCTGTTGTTGCATAAACTGTAAGACGAACAGAAAGTAATTTTGTTCTTTTTTCTTATTTCACCCCTCCCCCCCATGATTTAGTACTTAGCTGCACATGATATATTTGTCTAAGTATTATGGCTTTCAGTCATTTATTTCTAAACAGCAGGAAGGAAAGCAGCCTGTTAATCATTCTGTTTAGTCAGCCTCAGTGCTATTATAAAACCTTCTTCCTTGCTGCCAAATATGCAGTCTGGGGTATTTAAAGAAGAACGTGAACTTCTGAGGGAAAAATTTACTATTCAAAGGACTGAGACACCGTACACTGACAACCTATACATTAATTTTCTTTATTGCAATAATGAGGACTTTCTCCCCAGACTTAAAGTAAAGCCCATAAATCTTATTTTCTTCCAGAAAATGCCACCTTCTAAGTAATATCCTTTCTTGGATAACACTCTACTCCGAAAGAAAGGCAAAACAAATCTTTACAACATCTGCCCCAAGCACAGTGCTCCCAGTAAGTCATCTCTAACACAACAGAAATACTACAAACATGTCTTTACAGGTATTATTAAGACAAAAGCTATGTTGGCTTTTTGTCAAAGTCAACTCATAGCATACTTGTGTAACTGAAGGGAAGTCCAAGTTTCAAAATCAGAAAGTGTTCAGCATGCTTTTGTATAGCTATAGTGTTGCTTCTACTCAGTGTACCTTTAGTTTAAAGGCTAAAATAAAGTCTTAAATCTTGTCTTCATAGTAAAGTGCTGCTCTTAGCATCCTTTTAAATGTTAAGTACCCAGCTAAGCTTCATAGTTCACCACTGAAGGCTGCCAAAGACAGCTTCATAGTGCAATACAATTTTCCATCTTTGTAAGCCTGTAGCAGAGTTGGTGGTACAAGCAGACATATTTCTTAGACTGGAAATATGTAACAGAACAAACTTTGAAGAATGCTGACTCACTGATCATTTGATCATTTATTTAGAACAATCGTCAGTGTGAAATACTCTTTGTGAACTTTCTGTAAATCCTTGTCAGGGCTGTAAGAAATCTAGGCAGGTGCCAGGCAGTGTACTCTAGGGCCAAAGCCCCAGGAAGCCATGGATAGGCATGTGTGGGCTTTCCCTGGCATCAGAGCTTCAAAACCACAAGAAACCCAGAGAAATCTGTCTCCCTGCCATGGAACAGGAGTTTGAAAAGATTGTGATTGTGATTCCTCGTCCTAAATCAAGACTGAGCTCACAGCTCTGCAGCAGACAGCTTAGAAATCCTGAAAAATCTGACTTCTGCTTCCTGGGTTATTGTGAAAATGGGTGTAGCAAAAATGCCTGGCAATGATGTTTCACAAGTGCCTTTGCTATTCAATGAAACTGCCAGCATGAACATCGCACCTGCGGTTAGCAGTGCTGAGAAATGTCAGTCTAACTTAACTACTACCATTTAAGGGCAACCACATAGCTCCTGAAAAGCAATACTTTCTCAACTTCTCATTTGCAAGAAACTGAAACCCCTGATAGTCTTTATAAAGACTCCATTAAGCCTTTAAAAGGAACTTCCCATAAATAGAAAATATTATTTTCTCTAACTCCTGTGCCCACCCTGCTAAAACTGTACATAAAAATGCCTTGAACCTATCCTTGACACAGTTTCTGTTTAGGACTGTGACAAGTTGTGACATTAACTGATTGCTCACCATTTATGTTATCAGCCAAATGATTCATCATTGATCCAGACTCGCAAGCTTCAATGTAAAACACCATCTATAAAATAAATCAGAGACCTTAAGAAATTCCATGAGGAAATGTAGAGTCTTTCAGTGCTTTTCAGCTGCAGGTAGTTGGCCTGCACGACTATCCCTGAAACAAAAGCTATCCATAATGATACAAAATAAAACACAAAAGCAAATAGATAATTTTTTCCTTTTTGGGAACTAAAATATGTAGAAAGGGGTAACAATCACAATGAAAAGATGCTACTCATCTCTATAGAATCCACAGGGATCTACTGAGTAGTGTACAAAGCACAAATCAACTATACCATCATTCTTCAGGGACAGCAATGTACCCCTATAGAATGCAGTATTTCTGGAACCAGTGGCCATTTATGTGATCCTGAATACAGCCAGCCATAGTAAACAGATTACCACAGAAAGTTGCTTAAAAAAGGCAAGCTACTAGAATGTTCTAAATACTAATTTTTCTGCTTCAAACTACTTGTGATGAAATAAATACACAGAATTTTCTCATAAGAGGTACAGTCTCTTAAACCAGATTAGTAACTGTAAGAGAAACATGAGGTATATACAAACTTCCTGTAGTAACAGTGCAGCCTGAAGTGAACAAGGCACAGGAAGAAAAAAGTCAGGTACATATTATGAAGGTGCAGTAGTTACAGATGTTGTTTCTCCACTGTTGGTCAGAATATAAACCATTATCAAAAGGCAATACAGTACATCTCAACATCAACTGCAAACACACACTAAACTAAAAATGCAAAGAGAAAAACTGCAAAGGATCAATCCTTTTAATTGAAAAATCCCAATCCAAATTTCACTACATGGCAACAGCTTCCTCCTGCTTCAAACAACTCTCAAAATTAAGAAAAATGTCACTGTTCCATTCCAGCTGCTCTTTTAATCTCGTAACTTCTGATATGCTTATTTACCTTCCGGTACTTTTTGTGGTGATACATGTACCAAATAGTCTTATTCAAGTCCTTGACGTGAAGCTGTAAAATAAGAAGGCCTGTATTAAAACCACTTGTGTTTAACAGACACACAATTCACTTAATAGGAATAAATACTAACTGCTGTGAATATGCATACTGCTTCCCATGAAATATACCCAGTGTTTTGCCCTTTGGAAAGACAATGTTCTAGTATTTACTGCTACAGAAAAGATTAGTAATGGTCCCAGGTGATATGTATAGTGGCCCAGAAAGCCAAGTCATACCTACTTGGACCACCAAAGTCCAACAAAATATTAAATGACATAACTTAATTTCAACTGAATGTTTCAGATTCAAACTGGAAAAATTCCAAAACCTGTGGCTGATGAGGAGAATATTGCACTTTCTTCCTTCTCCCTTGATATGGCAGTGCATCACATATTCTTGCGGTTTACATTTTTTACTATTTTAGTATGTCTCTAAAATGATGGTTTTTATGACAAAGTAATCTCCCAAAATGCTTACATCATCATCAGGAAAAGCCAGAAGTCCTGGAGCTCCATGGTCAGTGAAATAAACAAACACATGATCCTTGGGACCACTGTAATGAAAAAAATTGCAAACAAATTCTTTGCAGCTACTCCAACCTGATCTTCATTACAGTCACAATCATCTGCTTCTCAATGCCAAGACATGTCAATATTCAAAAATACATCTGAAGCACCTCCTCCTCTTGTTAATACTTTTTCCTATGTGGCTTTGCAGTCAGTTGAGCACTGCATGCTCCCAGGCTTTGATTCCCTATCTTCTGTGTTTCTGTTTGCTGGAGATTTTTATTATGCTCTACACCAAACAGATCATGTTTGGGTGACACTGAAGTCTTGCCCTAACAGACAGATCTGCAAAGGGATTTTGCTTTTAAACTGTATCCAGTGACAATAAAATACAAAACAATGTTAACAGATTGGAAGTAGACCCCGCACCCTCCTCTCTTCCTTTGTATCAGTAGTCCAGAAATTCCTATTTGCTCTTGCTCTTTCCTGACTGTGACGAGGTGACTGCAGCAGCTCAAAAGGACATTGTCCAGCCTTCTGCCAGGCCAATAACCAGAAGGTACTGGTCAGGTAACAACCTGAAAGACAATCTAGAAGTCTTCTGGGCAGAGGATAACTGAGTTCTTGACCCACCCAATCACAGAAGTTAGACCACTTGGAAATCCACACAATGAAGCCTAATGAAGGGCTGGGTATTATTTTTCTGGCTCCCACTCTTGACCCTAAGTGCAATAAGATCTGTCCAAGGTGAAATGTAAATAACAAAGACTTTTATATGTGGGTTCAAGTTGTTTCCCCGAGTCTCTGGCCCTCTGCGTAGCCACTCCCTTACTTAACTTGTAACATTGAGCTTTCACAGGTGAGGTGTGCTCTGAAGTACTTTTTTTTTTTTTTTTTTTTAATAAAAAAGAAAAAGTGCTTTAGTCACCTC
>JANIJG010009225.1:0-15880 GCA_024611175.1 Megaceryle torquata | reverse complement strand
AAGGGGGACGGTCAAAAATATCGTGGTGTGTTTTTTTAAACAAAATTAGTGTGGTTGCGTGGTCATTTTTGTTGTTTGCCACGTCCCCCTCTTGTTCCCCGGAGGGGGGGGGGGGGGGGGGGGGAAATCACTATAAAAACAGGATAGAAACAGTCTGCTGCTAGGGCAGGGAGGCATATGTGAATCTAGAGTGTTTCCTGTTGATATGTAACTGCCTCTCAAATACTGCTATTTGAGCCTTATTTCTGCCAGAAATATTTCTAGCATAGAATTGACAGCTAATAATGTTCTTGATCTCTTGTTGGTTTAATATGTGAAATGAGTACTATGAACATTTACTGGATATATTGTCACTAAATGCAAATCACACTTTTGTGGCCATGATTTGGGGTGGGTAGCAGCTGCCCTGCACAGAAGAACAGAAGAGGAAAAGGTGCAGCTGTACAGGTGCTACTGTGTCACTGACCTCACACGCCAGTTCCATGTCACTGTTGAATGGCATGGCTCAGACCTTTCATCCATCTAAACCTAGTGGTACCTCAGCGAATTTCTATTGAAGTTCTATGCTTAAATCTGCTTAAATAATGAACTCCTACATTTTCAAAGCACAGGGATCAGGTAACACCCTTTTGTCCTTGGATGGGCATTTTGTTTCCTAAAATGTACATTTGGGGGAAATTCCAAAAGGAAAAACACACAACCTTCACCCTAACTTTCCTCTGCCATACAACTATTTACACATTCAAGTGACACAGCTTTCACGTAGACTCCTTGGGCAGGGATTTTTGGAAAGATCAAGTTGTTCTATGACACATGCATGCATAAATAGTTCCTAAAGGGAAAAGCTTGAACTTCTGTGAAATTGGTTACTTCTGATCTTACGTCTGCTAGGTTCATGGCTAAAAAGCATGTGTAATGAAATGTCAGCTTCACTGCAAAGTGGCACTGTTTTAGTAGTTACAGGTACACTGTAACTACTGTGAAAGCACACATCCTAAAAAAGAATGAACTCCATATATAAGCTCACTAGAAGAATCCATCTGAAACACCAGCCAGGTTTCATTCCCTTGCTTAATCATACATAAGTGAATCAGCCCCAAACTGTAGCTGTATGAAGAGCTTAAGAAAGATTTTCCTGTAGCTTCAGCTACAATTTTGTAAGCAGCAAGGAAATACTAATTAAAGCCAAGTAGCCAAGGCATCCTTAATGCCTGTTACCTGTAAGACTAGAGAGTTTCCGATTGTCCTGGAATAAGATACCACTCTAAAAGGTAGTGCCCAAACCCCTGAATAAATACAGTCTCTGACTTACAATATAAAGCTCAGGAAGTGTAAGACTAAAACCAACTGAAAACAGACCCTTGTGTGCAAATTCAAACATTTTTATTTTCAGTATTTTAATTTTGCCAGACTTTTCCAGGTATTTTTTTTTCCTCGAGTATGTACTCCTTTACCTTTAAGTTACCTCCTGTAACACTGATCTGTCTGGGAAGCCAGCATTAAATTTGAGTTCACTGGTACAATCATCTCCTGGGCGAGGCAGAAGTATATATAAAATTCTGTTTCTCTTCAGGAGAACAGAGGAAGCACATCAGTAGTCCTTCCACAGACAAAACAACTCTTATCAAAACCACTAAGATATGGGTAAGAACACCACAGAAGTGAGAAGCCACAAACGTAAGGCAATATACAAGCTAGCTCTGCAGTGACAGGGAGCCTAACACTTCGGGCTGTATAGTATTCAAAACACTTAGAATGTATTTTTAGGAACTTGATGAGATAAATGTGTAAGACAAGTTTAGATCATACTGATTAGGAAACAGTCCCAGTTCAGCCGTAACAGAGAAAAGAAATGCTGCAAGGTGTGAAGCTCACAGATAAGTGCAAACAGTGGGTTTTTTCCTTATCTTGTCTACACTTGTGGGTTGCACCACTGATAGTGGATCATGACCACCGAATTACAAGTCTTAGAAGGAGTTTCAGATTCCCTGCAGTTACAGGGTCCGCACAGTCTTTACAAACTTACTGTTCATGGGGTCCCACAAATCCTAATGTACGAAATCAGACATTTTTGAAGGTGTAATATTCTTCTCCTTTTATGGTTGTTTACTCATAAGAACACATCCTGCCATCAAGAAATGACTGCATAAGGCAACAGAGTATGTTTTGACTGTGTTGTGTGCAGGCAACATGCAAAACAACTGGAGCTTACAAAATATACCATATTAACTGTACCCTGAACAGCTGAACTGAGCAACTGAAACCCAGAGATGTGTCTGTTGAGGTCTCAAATTGCAGTGGGATAATATGAGTGCTTAGTTGCACATAAAGAATACCAACCAGTTTTGTAATAATAAAAAAGTCACACTGAGTAACTACTTACAGGAACAGTCACATGTACAAATTCACTTGTACACAGGCTAGATCAGAGAAGTCTGGAGGAAGAAAGGGGATGGCAGGAGGAGAGTGAATTACAGTACAACCCATTTTCTTCTGCAGGTTCTCCCTGCAAATAACAACACAACTCTGCAGTCCTGGAGTGCTGATGCTTTTCTGTCTAACAGTACAGGTATTATTCTACTAAAAAAAATAATGTGTTTCTGTGTGTGTTCACTATGAACTGACTTTCACGATGGATGACACACAGAACTGGAAATCCAAGGCCTATTCCTGGTTCCACTGCAAGTGACCTAAGCAAATAATTTAAATACCTGAGTGCTTTTGGTTCCACCACTGGAAGGCAGGGAGAGCCAACACATGCAAAGACATGGTGATCAGTCTCAATAATGTTCCATAACTCTGGTAAAACTCCTGAAATTTCTGTAGTAACTTTCCTCCTCTGTATAACTCTCCTAAAAGTCTATGGTTATGACAATTTTGCTGGGAAAAAATTCTCACCATTTTTTTTGATGCGAAAGGCACCATTCTCTGGATTACACTGTGGCACACACAGAGTGGATTTTCCATGACTGACCGCTGGGTCAGTCTCACAGTGCACCCTCTCACCACAGGTGCTCACTCCTGCCAGGTCCTTCAGGTTGGCCACAAAAGACCACTAGACAAGAGAGCACAGGCTACTGATGTGCTGCATCTTCTGGGAACTGATTCTTTCTGCAACAAGTCAGAGGCACAGTATCTCACCCAAGATAGGCAAGTAGAGCTCAGCCCCATTCTAAAGGATTCTTCACACAGACTTTTATTTTATGATGCTGATTTCATGACTTCTATAGGATTATTAGTGGTGTTCCAAGATATTTTTTTTCCAAAGATTAACAGTGTATCTAAACCAAGCAGTAGAGGTTAAAATACAGAAATTTCTAGGATTGAAATTCAGAACAATCAGACATCACATATATTTTGCATTGTTAGCTGACAGTATCTTCAAAACCTCATTCTCATTTTTCTAACCTTAAAAAGTAATTACTTAACCGTCTGCAAAGCATGACCACACTCAAAAGTCAATTTCCTTCTGTGAAACTGATACGTTCAAAAGACTTAATGATGGACACAAATATGTAAGCATGGACCTTGTGTTCTTCCTAACTTCATAACTGCCCTTTTACCAGGCAGGTATATTTGCCATTGAAAGCTCACTGACAGAAGGGTTAAAAACCTCTATGTTTGGGCAGCTCTAGAAAAGGAATTCTCATAAGCCACAGCTTCGAAGAATGTAGCTTTATTTAAGGAATTAATAATTTTTTTAAGGAATTAATTGCACTCCTAGAGTGGAAGGGAGCCAGCGACACTGGTTATACAGCAATAGCAACAACCAGAGCACAACTCAGTAATTATATTTAGACACCCCAGGGCAGGCAGTGATCAAGTACAACACTAATATTTTTTAAACTGTTTTCCAATTTGATCTTTTAAAATATCTTTTAAGATTTAATATGAAATAGGAATAGTTTATATTAGCCATAGTTGGAAAATTACAGCCTTATGTGATAGCTACAGTGCAAGGAGCTGGCAAAATCCCTAAAATCACTTTGTCAAAACATTTGACAGTAACAGGAGGTTCTTCAGATACAACAAGGTTGTCAGTCTGGTTCATTAAGTTTTAAACTCATCACTGCACTGAAAGTTACAAAATGATTGTGAGTTGAGGGGGAGGAGAAACAAACATAAAATCCAAGGTGCCCAATGCATAGAAGGCTCATTTCTTCCTCAGTCAACACAAAAAGAAAATGAAGCTGCTCTAGATTTTACAGGCAGTTACATTAAAAGTAGTTAAAATTTCATTGTTCAGCAAATCAGCTGTACCCACTACATTTAATACAGTTTAATTTTTAAAATGGCTTTTTTATACTAGTGTTTCAATCTCCGTTTGAGTTTAGTGAGGTCTAGTAAACTATTTTTCTAACATTTAGAACTATACAAATGTATACCTAAAACAGAATCAAATGGAACCTATTCTCCAGGAAAGAGGTAGTTCCAAGTTTAAAGCAAAGACCGCATTCAAGTGTAGATTAATGTCTTCAAGGACTCGCCCAAGAATTTCCCAAAGGGAAAAATCTGTCAGTCTCCCAGCTGCTGATTATAAGTCTTGAACTTAATCAGAGTTAAGTCACTTGGATTTAATCCTGTCCATCCTGACACTCACACTCAGACCACAGTTGCACAACACACTAGCTTTGACAGCAGTGTCGAACTCAGGAGTTCCTCTTCCTTTATCTTTTCCTGCCACTTGCTCCAACTCCCGCACCCTGGTGCACAGTATCTGTACCCTTGTTGTGCCAACACAACTGAGGCCATGCTGTCAAATACAGCATTCAGGTTAAAAAGAACCCCCTTATGGAGATCCTTGACAAAAATATACTGTGCATTTGTAGTCTTCACAGATTTTTCTTTTTCCCCCATGGGAGAAAAGGAGCTTTTTCTTAACATAAGTAAAAGAGGAAAACAAGGAAAGAAACATGCATGTGCCTGAAAACAAGATTTAATCCTAAACATTATTTGTTCACTTTCAAGTTGGGGTCAGATCCTCTAGGCTAGCAATAGAATATGTAGGCTAAATAATACAGCTCTCCCAGGATGCAGAAGCACGATGAGAGGAAGAATGCTGCTCCTCCTGCTAATGACAGCTTTTCAAAAGATGAAAGAACGGACAAAACTGCAAGCAAAAATCAAATCAAATAAAAAAAAAAAATTCGTAGAATCATTAGGGTTGGAAAGGACCTCTAGGATCACTGAATCCAACCTTCATCCTAACATCTCTCTATCCATTAGACCAAAAGTAGCAGTGGAGGGAAATTCTAGGGGTGAGAATAGCAAGAATTAAGACTAGGCCCTGGGAGAATCTTGTTGCTGTTCATTTTGACAAACTTCAAACCCTCCTGGAAGCCTAGAAATAGAAGCACTTGCCCAAGTGACAGAAGGGCTGAACTAGTCTAGGGAGATAGCATTGCCCTGCAAGTCCCAGGCAGGCATTTTGCAGAGTGTGGCCAGCATCAGCACGTGGGACCACTGGTCCTTACCTGGTGTCGATAGTTGTACCAGCCATTCGAACCTGCAACAATCACCACCCAGTGCTTGCCTCCATCTTCAGGATCTTCCATAGGGAATGCGCTGATGCCCAGAGCACAGCCCAGCAGCACAACTGCTTTCAGTATCATCTCTCTGTTATTTACTCCACAAATGGAAGAAAAAAAAATCCTGATGAGGAAGAAGTTTGAGAGAGTAGGTCAGAGTCAAAAATAAAAGGCATGCAAAACAAACATCAGTAATCTCACAATCTGAAGCTTTTCTTGCCTGTGGGTTTGTTTGGGGTTTTTTGTGTTTTACAGACCATCCAACCCCACAGTACAATTTCTGGTCACATCTTCCTTCAGCACTAACCCTCTACTATCTACAAGAGTTTTCTATCGGCTTTCAAATCTGACCAAGAACAATTCTGAATAAGACAACCAAGTCTTTCAGCTCCCTCTGGTTGTTTTGTTCAATAATAGCTAGTAATGAATAAGCCACAAATAGAGAGCAAGCCTCACTATCAGTTATTTCACAGATAGAACAATATTAATTTGAAAAACTTTTATTTGTCTCTGTTTACATAGTTCCCTGGTTTCCACTCACCAGCAATTAGCCCATTATTATTGAGACAAATCCCAGATGAAGGCACGCACAGATATGAGGAACTGCTTAGGACTTGTTAGGTCAGAGTATTACAGAAGCTCTCTGTGCCCGCAAAGCCAGAAGATGGAGAGAAGCCGTGCCACTGCTCTGCACAATATACAGCCCAAACAGCTGGGGGGAAGTGCAGACTGTGAGAGCCTCATGCTATGTATGCAACCTGTTATGTTAGTGGAGAGCAAATGTGAAACAGTACCACATGAAAGAGCAGCATTTTCCTCTCTCTTGCACAACGGTTAAGTGTTTGCACAAGGTGCACAGCAAGAGAAAAGGGTCTGAGCCAGTGGACCTCAGATTCAGAAAAGCATGGCCAGAAAGGTCTGAGCCTAGGCAGAACTGGCTCTTTCTACTTTCTCAAGAGGACTAGATGTAGTGGTCCGAGCACCTTGATCGTCTGCTGAAGTATACAATCTAAAAGCAAGCAATCTGGCCATATCTAATCAAGAGTTTGCTTTTGTGGAGGGTTTTTTGTTGTTTGTTTGTTTCTATTGGGGGTTTAGGAGGTGATCACAGTCTCAGATCTGCTCTAGCTAATGTGGAACTCAAAGCAAAATCCCCCAAAGAGCCACATGTGCTTGGTATATACACAAAGTTTACCTATTTCCTTATGCACTGGGAGATGGGATTTTACATCGGCCTACTTACAAAAAAGAGAACCTGGAGGCTGATCATTGCTGCTATGGATGGAAGAGGTGGTGTAGTAAGCAGTGAAGTAGCCTACTTTAGTATGGTTTTCTCTGGAATAAAAGCTGGGAACTCCCAAGCCATATGATGCAGTCACGAGGCAAAATATCAGAGCTGCCACTAAACCAAACAACTAAACAGTATCTAAGCCAGTCTCAGTTCTCAGCAGTCAAAACCACCTCTTTTCAGCCACCCTAATGAGGCTGAAACAGAGAAGTAGCCAGCTCACCTCCTTAGCAGTTCTCTACAGTGAAGACTGCTAATGTAACACATAGTACAGGTCTTTCCAAGACTGCACCTACTGGTTACTAAGATTAAGCCTTGCAGACAGTAGTATGAAAAATATATCATATTTGGAGTCATGTTAGCCTATCAGCTCCTCTAGGAAGAGTTGTTACCACACAGAAAAACTCCAGAACAGAAATTCAGAACCAAATGTAAGTGCTATGACACCACTTCTTCCCAAAACTCATTTGTATCTAGGAAACTTATCTTTCGGGGATAAACCACTCCAGTCACTCCCTGCAAGCATGAAGACTGGGAGCAAGAACAATACACGATAATTTAACAATTTAGGGTTTGATGAATTATTAGCTACTTCAGCAGTCAAGCAGATATGAAAGAATAAGGAGAATTTTTCTGTAGCTTGAGAGACAGTTATCTCTCATGTTGAGCTGGAATTGTAAATTCTTGTCAATGTTGTTGCCAAACGGTGAGAGGAGGTGGCTTTGTATGGCAACTGGGACTTGTCTATCCTGTCACTTCTTCAGATGACTAAGACAAATAACATGCTAACAACTGCACTGAAGATATACTGTGTTTACAGCATCCACAAAACCTGCCTATTCTGTTGCCTACAGCACAGCTAAGATTCAGACCAAGTTGTTTAAAACATTTGTAAAGTGCCACAATACACCATGGGCCAACAAGACTAGTCATTCCAAATATTCTGTTTCAGGTATATCTAACTCCTGAAATATCAGACAAGAAAATCAATATATATCAGCAGATCTGCTTAGAAATATTGAGTTAAATTTACAGGAGCCAGATTTCATTCAAACAGATCCCTCAGTATCTGTCTCACAAGAATAAATTTTTTTCTGTTTGTTAAAGCATAACTTTTCATTTCTCCAACTAAAAGGATTACCTACATTTACAGGAAAAATGCAGAGAAAATAAATGGTTCAAATAATTCCTGAAGGGCTGGAGATCATTTCACATGACACTTAGCTCTTAAGAGATGTAAATCATTAATTCAAATCTGAGACATTTCAACAGAAGCTATGTTGCTGCCAGCTGTTCACTGAGCTATACAATGTGATGGCTAATTTCAAGGCAGATCCTGGCAGACTGGCATCCATCATATGAAAACAGCCACTGCCATCAGTTACTGACATACCACGCAACCAGGACTGAAGTAGCTTCAGGGAAAAATACTATGGAGTGATAAGTCCTGAACTGGAAACAGTTTGATGGTACTGTCTTTCCCCACAAGTTCACACTCCAGACTGTACTAACAGCATATATATATATATATATATAAAAAATATATATAGGTCTCAGGACCCCACGCAGGGCCACGTTATGCAGGACACAGGCGTACCAAACACAGGCCCTGCATTCTGCCTGCAAACAGGCCCATGAAAGAAAAATCCAGGGCCAGATCAGGAACCAAGAATGAAGCTATCAAGCCCCTCAGGCGGTCTGTCCATGAGGGATTCAACAGTTTCCCATGCAGTGTGTGGATATCCAGATACTCAGGTTTCTCACCTCTGCTGAGATGAAGTTGTGAATGACACAGAAAGCCCAGGGGAAATAACAAACAAACATCAAGAAACATTTGCAATGTATTGGAAACCACTATATTTCATCCTGGGTTATTTAGCATAAAACAACCTGTCCACTTTTATGCTAATTAATGACACAATCCTACTTACCTGTCCTTTCCTGTACTATAATTAAATCTAAGTAACACCAGAAAGAAGGGGAAAAAAACCCCTAGATGCACTAATAAACCATAACTAATAAATGCTCAGCTCCCCAAGGTTCTGTAAGCAGCATTTAAAATAGGTTTAATCTTTAAACACATGTGCAGTGGGAACAGGTCTTTCATTGGTTGCTTCCAACTACTAAAAAACACCCCAAATGAACAAAACCAAAAAAACCAAACTCACAACAAACCACCACCTGTATTTCTGCTCATTTTAAAGAAAACCTTTAAGTGCTCAGCTAGGCAATTTAAAAGATTGTGATCTGGGTTGTGTTGAATGAGTTCTTGACCTACAGTTGAGAAGGGAAAGTTCCTGTCACATGCTATGTCTTCAGGTCATGCCACCAGAGAAACCAGCTCATCACAGGTACATAAAAAGCCTTTTTCTGATAGCAAGGAATCAAAGATCTGTCACATGCAAACCTAAATACATGCAGTTGGGGCTACATGAAAAAAATTTAAATTCACCTTAGAGCTTTGGCTGACCCCAAAAAATAGGAGATTTGATCAGCTCTGCCTGATCTTTCTGGTAAAAGAGTTAATGAACTTTGCTTTGGAGACCATGTCAGGAGAAAGGCACATCTCAGACACAGTGTGTTCAGCATCAGATCCACAGCACAAACATAAACAGGTAGGCTGCTGCATAGTTGAGCAGTCCCTGGAAGAAGCAAGGCCAGAACTGGGTGGATCTTGCCAGAACAATTCACTCCGCTCTTAAAACTTGTTTTTCCTGACAGAGGTACCTTGCCCACTTCCCATTACATGGCTCACATACATCCGACCTGATAAGAGATGGATGTTTAAGAAAGATTGCATCTAGACATGGCCAGATACTGCTAGAACAATTCTTCGCATCAACAGTCTGTTCCCCGAGTTGTCAACCTTCCAGTGGTAAAACAGGCCACTAAGATCAAAAGTCTCAGAACAACAGGATGCCATCTGCTTGGTGGAGTTTGAGTTGATCAAAGTATTTTCCACTACTGAGATGTTGACACTTCAGTAGCTTAAACTCCACATACTTCAAGCACAGTCTCTAAGAGCTATATAAACAGAAACCATATATCCATTTCCCTTCATGTGAAATAAGTGAATTAACAGTAATCCTGGGGGGTGGAAAATCACAGCTTTAAGCTAATCAGCTGCTCATTCATTTTTTTCTTGGAAATCTGTTTCTTTTCAGCTGCTCTTCTGACCACGAGACTTAGTTTTCAGAATCAATTGGCAGTTCCTTTTCCCACACAGCGCTTCCATATATAGATGCTCATTTCCACCAAATGCGTGGCACACGATAGCCCTCCTCACACAAAACCAACGTCTGCAGTTCTAGGTCAGCAATGTTGTGCCAGCTGCTATGCAGACTGAAGCACCTAACCTCGTGATTAAGCCGTTGCGGAATTAGTCAGATTTTTTAATGCACTTTTATGGTAGAAAGAAAAAGTTTTTATCACTGGTAAACTCTGATGAAGTACTTTTTGAAGGTGATTATGGACTCTGTTGCAAAACAATTTACAAAGTCTAATAGTAGCCGTTTTATGAATCAGCTTAATTTGATTAGAACTTGTAGTAAAATACTTTACTATAGCTACAGAATATGTGTAAGTCACTTTTAGTGTATAACCAAAAATTTATAATTATGATAACTCAGAATGGTTTAAAATATTTTTAAACATTAAATAAAGGTAGTCAAAAGTAATTTTAAATAAAATTTCTTCTACTCTTTGCAGATTTGTATTTCTCAGCAGTAGCGAGATGGGACCATTTACCAGGGAGAGGAAAACCAAACAAATCGTCCAACCCACTCCTTATGCATCCTGGGATCATGAGAATCTAAAACAATTGGTTTGGGAGATATTTTTTTCCTACACATTTCAGAAAGCCCAGATACAATTCTGGCAGAAATTAAGGTTTTTGTAAAACTGGTTTTGCTATTTACCTTCATATCTGTCTAGAAATACACAAAGCTTCTGAAATCACATTATGATGGTAGAAGAAAACAGCTACTGCAACACTGCATGAATAACTTCAATTTGTTACACTACATGATTCAGGGGTGTGGGGGTTCTGGTGTTGAGGGTAGAAAAGGAAGTCAGAGGAAGGTAAGCATTTCTGTTCAAGAGACATGGAAAAACATGTGGACAGAATGAAATTCTGGAGAAGCAATCATAGACTGTCTGAACTTCTGCACTCCATACATCTTTTAATATGGCTTATCTTAGTGCTCTAGGTCTTCACTGCAATATTTGTTTTAATCCCCAAATATAGCCATACAAGACAGTGTGATCCCATTAGCAACTAGCAGTGCTACTAACTCCAAGCAGGCCTTCGTGTTACGGCAAGGTTGTACACCAGCTATAAATAACTAGCCACAGTGCAGCATCATCTGTTCTTCACAGAAAAAAAAACCAACCTAAACATACATTCTTATTCCATCCTTTTTCCCCGCTAAAAACGTATTACCGGGGACTAAATCTGTGCTGCTCCCTCCCCGCTTCGCCCCATGCCAGCCCTGAGCAATGCCCTCCTGAACGAGCGGCTCTGACTCCTCTCCCCGGGGAAGCCCTTCCAGAAGAGCGAGCTCAAACACAGCTTCCAAGGCAGAGCGGCCCCGGGACAGGGAGGGCAACTGTGCCCAAGCCGCACTAGTTACGGGCAGCACAACGAGGCCGCTGGACGCTCTGCCGCAATGCCCACACGCAGAGGAGCATTGAGAGACCGACCCCGCTCCCGCTCCCAGCGCCCCGAGGAGGAGTTATCTGCAAACCGACCGAAGCGTCGCCCTGGATCAGCCCCGGCGCCCAGTAACAGCTGGGCCTCTGACAGCCCCCGCCAGCCGGGGAGGGGGGGGACGACGGGACGAGCAGCGGGGTCTCGGCAGCACTCAGAGCCGGTGAGGTAAACCGGCGTCCCTCGGCCGCTCCCATGGAGCTGGGGGAGCCCCTCGCCCCTAACCCGGGCAGATCTGCCACCGGGGAGCGGCGCGGGCCGGCACACCCTCACGGTTCTCCTCACACCGCTGCACAGACGCCTTCTCCCCGCTGCCAGCTAGCAGCCGGCTGCGACAGAGCCCTCCCCGGACAAGCGCAGCCCCGCGACTACCCCAGCGCCCAGCACGGTCCCCGCCGCCCGGCCCTTACCGCGACGCCTCACGGAGGTGTCGCCCCCGCGGCCGCTGTGATTGCGGCAGGCGCCGTGCAGAGTGAGGAGACCGCGGGCCGCGGCGGGCGGAGACTGGCCGCGGCCAATCGCGGCCGGACGAAGGCGGGGCCGCCCGGCCTCCCGGTCGCACTACGTGTCCCAGCAAACCTGGCGCTCCCCCGCGCCCAAACGCCGCGAACCATCTGTGCAAAGCACGGTGGGAGCTGTAGTCCCGCGGCTGCCCGGAGAGCGGCGTGGGCCAGAGTGCGGGTGGGAAGCGCGTCTCGCGTGGCGGGGGGAGCCTGGCCGGGGGCGGTGGAAGGCCGCGGGTCGCTGCCCGGGTCATGTCCGCCCGTGTCCTTCCTTTGTGCGTTGGACACGAGCCCCCATTTCGGGGCAGGCCGAAGGCGGGACGGTGGGGGAATGTGTCAAAGAGTAGTTCTTGAAATGAGGGAAGAAATAACGCCCCCGCATAGTCCTTGGTATTTCAGGAACGATGGCCAGCAGGGTCCTGGCTTCTCGCTGCAGGCCGTGCCAGCCCTTGCACATGGCCTGCTCCCTGCTGCGCGGGAGCAGCTCGGGTAGGGCACTGAGATCTGGACATGCCAGTAGAAAGGGGTGTTGAGAGGTCCTGGTTAGGTACTGTTAAAAAGCCTTTAGAACTCTGCTGTAATGTCTTCTCCATTTCTAATGAGAGAAAGAGAAGCAAAGATGCTTTCCAAAAACCTGAGATACGTGCTCTTTGCCTAATAAACCACACAGACAGGAGCACTCCAGATTCCTTCTTCCCCGCTGACTCTTACTTAAAAAAAAACAAGTTTGTATTTTGTTACTAACTGACTGTTTTCGAACATCTTCAGAAGGTCATAGTTTTGCTCCTGACTTTGCATTATTTGCACCATCTCAGCTTTGATTATGATCATAAGTGTAAAAGGTTAGTGCAAGTTAATCATCAGTAGTTTTCTAGAAGTTAAGAGACCCCAGTAACCTGGCATGCGTCCTGACACAGTCATGCAGATAAGATTTGGGTTGGTTCAGAGATGACTTTTCTGAATGGACAAAGAGCTGATTGTCCAACAGGAAAAAAACAAGCCCTAAACCTTCCTTTCCCCTCAATATACACTGAGTAGCTCTCTGGGTTATGATTATTCTGAGTATTATCCTCCTGCCCTAAAAGTTACCTGCTATCAGTTAAAAGCATCGCTGA
The DNA here is from genome assembly GCA_024611175.1 of Megaceryle torquata. Taxonomy (NCBI): domain Eukaryota; kingdom Metazoa; phylum Chordata; class Aves; order Coraciiformes; family Cerylidae; genus Megaceryle; species Megaceryle torquata. The sequence continues at coordinate 2,738 of JANIJG010009225.1, read as the reverse complement.
CCCGTCATCCAAGTTCAAAGGTGTTTTTTCTATTGTCATAGTTGGGCGACATGAGGTAAGTACACCTTGTGTCAGCTGTCACTTCTAAAAACTCTAAGAATATTGCCAAATAGCCTGTCTATAAATTCTACATTCATTTAACATGAGCAGGATGTTCCTTATTGTGAAAAATAATAGATGGGAAGAGCACTACAGGAATACTGCATCTCAGCCAAAATGTATCAGACAAGTACTGAAGATGCTCAAGTAGTAATCATATTTTTACTACTGGTTATGTGGGATGAAGTAAGGAGAGAGATTGCGAAGATACAGTTGTAGGGAGTCTCAAGCAGAAGCTGCTAGATCTGCAGCAGGAATCCAGTGTGATGCTTGCAACCACTGCTACCATGGCAGAGAATGAAAGAAATGTTTTGTCAATTGCACAAACACACATTTTATGGCTGTATAAACAAACGTAAGCACAATCTTTTTTAAAAGGAGAAAAGCACTTCAGTAGGTAAAACCATGATGGATTAGTGAAATGTTTTGCTCCTTCCTCTGACAGCACTATAAAGCAAAAGTAGCCTTTACCCAACGCAAAACAAAACTTTGACTCTCTGGAAAGCTGTTCTACAAACCCACCAAAGCCACACGCTACAAATGAAAACTAAGACACTAGCAAACTCTGAAAGTGTTGACCAAATGAGAGCAAACAAAACCCAAATGTGAAACTTAAACTGCAGATAATGTGGGTTCTTTCTTCATATAGATACTTTACCAGTGAAGGATGGGAAGTCCTACAGCCCGCAAGGCTGCCGTACTGGGTGGGTGGGTAGTTCAGCTTTGATTCTGCTTTGCTAAGAGTGCTTTGAGAGGATTCTTACTCCTACCTTCAACATTGTTGACGCTGGGCTGCCTTAAAGTGCTGGCATGTTAGTAGTAGTTCTGGTAAAGCACAAGATTCTCCAAAAGAGGTTTTCCCGATTTCCAGCAGAACTCTGGAGGTATTTTAACACATATTTATGGTACCATGCCACTAAACTTAAAGATGCTGAAATTTGTTCTGAAAAGTCACTGGGCTTGCTTTTGATCTGCCAGGAAAGATATTTATAAAACTGTACAGGAAGCCATTCTGAACTGCATGTACATTTCTTTAACAGCGTCTGAATAGATACAGCTTTTTTTAACAGTCAAGGGCATTTTTATCTAGAAGAAAACAGACTGGAATTGTGAGTTGAACTCACTTTGGACATGTCCCAGGGAGCAAGATGCAGAGGTTGTACACTGGTATAGTAAGTGAATGTGAATCAGGTGGCAATTAGATTAAAACCCAGCTAATAATTCACAACATTCCGATAAAGAATGTTTTCTGCTTCTCAGAAAAATCATCACCAAACGTTATTGAACATTTTCAAAGGGAAAGAGGGAATGAATCCATATATATGTCCCATGTGGATGAATCTGGAAAATAAGAGAGAAAAAGGTGTTACTCATTAAAAAAGGATTTTTACATTCTCTGATTGGGTAACAATGTTTAAGAATGCAGGGGGCCAAGACCACGCTAGTTGTATTTGATCCAGAGCTGATTAATACACTGTTATTGTGATACGTATGTGCTTATTCAGCCACTCGGCTACAGATTTGCTCATGCAGTCACCTGTTTCAGGACATTTTAGGCTTTGAAGTGCTTTGCCATATAAATCCCTTTGCATGTTTCATACTATTAACCAACACAGTGCTCAAGTAGGTGAAATAAAAGGCAATTTCTTATTTTCCATCTCCTTTTTGGGGCTTAAAAGGATTTTCCTGTCCCTCTGTAACCAGGCATCATGGTCAGCTACCTCCCCCCCAGCCCTGACATGGCAATGAACTGCTTCTGGAAGATGAACAAGATCTATTAAATTCTGGGATCATGATCCAAATTTAAATGATTGCTTAAAATTAGTTCTAGATTGTAGATATTTGTGTAATTTTAAGCTTCTATGACCTATTTTAAACATTTTAACAAATTCTGCACTAACTTGGTAACTATTAGCAAAACAAAATAAAAAATTCTGAAAAATATATCTAGTATGTAAGTTAAAGAGTGAAAGAAATTTATGGTAAATGAAACAATGTGTGGAGCCTGGTCTATTCAATATATTCACTAATGATGAGATTTGTCAGACTAGTAATGGTGCATGACTAGCTGCCTTGTAAAGCCAAACATCAGACATGGTTATCCCATATGTTTGAAAAGAGGGAAGGTTTAGTTATCATTTTAGCAAAACTAATAAATTAACAAGGGGGTGATCTTAGCTATTGAATGATTAAAAGAAAAAAACAAAAACCAAAACAATATTAATCTTTATTGGGGAGGAAAATCAGAAGAGATTTACATGAAGTGCCCTTATTTCTGAAAGAAATAGAGTTAATGGCAGGCATATCATCACGGAGATAAACTGAGATGAAGCAAGTCTGGGAGGCAGAGGGATTCAGAAGCTTACTTCACTTAAATCACTAGAGGAATATACATACACATACATTTTGAGAGGAAGTGAGAGAAAACCTTGTCCCTTCAGCTTCATACATGCTTTCTTCAACTGTTCTGACAGATTTGACAGTGGTCAAGATAGTGGGTTCCTGTCTTTTTCTTGGAAATAGGTGGGCAGGTAGAATGGAGAAGTTTGAGATAGCACCAGAAAAACAAAACAAAACAAAACAAAACAAAACAAAACAAAACAAAACAAAACAAAACAAAACAAAACAAAACAAAAAAC
>JANIJG010009224.1:42885-53688 GCA_024611175.1 Megaceryle torquata | reverse complement strand
GAAATTCAGTTTTACCTCGAGTCAAATCTGAATAAATTGCTTTGGCTGTTTGCATTGTCCTCATGGCTCTAGCTTTGCCAAACATAGCTGTTGCTATTTAAGAATCACTTTTACTTGGAGTTTGAGTCCTGCTGGAAATGGGACGCTGTCAGGAGGATGCAATCTTGCTGTTAAATTTACACAATAGGATTAGCTTTATCTTAGTTATTTCCACTTCAGGAGCTAGCATAGAAACTTCCCATACCTGGTTACAGCACCATACCATTGGCTACATCTTCTCTGAGATCTCTTCCCCAGTCAGTACTCAGTGATTCACATAGTTGTGGATCATCGTACTGTACTGTGCCAATTTCCAGACTTCTGGGAGGGGAACAACCAACAGACCAACAAAATCTCGTGTTTTATATGGGTCAAAGAAGGTGAGCAAAAATAAATATATCTATAGTCTTTTTGGTTATGGCAAACTTAGGTTTCTTTTATTCAGGATGCTTAGTTTTATTTATTTTAATCAGAGGTACAGTAAGAATTAGAATGCTGGATGCCTCAGACCTGTAGCTCAGGTGATTTGCAGTTTCAGAAGCAGAAACTGTGCACATTGGTGAGAATTTTTGGATTGTCATTTTGGATCAGTGCTGAACCAAACTTCATTATCATGCCTTAGGAAGAGCTAGTATTGGCTAGTTAACAAAAAAAACAACTGTAAGAATTCTCCTACAGGTGTAGGAGGATAATCTGCTCCCAGGATTTGTTTTTACCTTGATCTTTTTTTCCATTTAGAGATTAAACTTCAAGGCGACTTCAGAACAAAGTTATCTTTTGAGTTGTCTAAACCAGCTTTGGGTTTCTTAAAACTTGCAGCACATTAGATTTGTAGGGAATTAGGGTATTAGGGCATAGGTCGTTGAAAAAGTTTGTTTTGAAAAGATACGCTTTTCAGAGTCTCCTAGAAATGAGTAACTTCTGTAAATAACTTAATCCTAAGCAATAGTTGCATGTAAGACACTAATTAGCAGTTGGTCTCTTTTTCCATGCTTCTAAAGAATCTGAAACTTTTATAACACCAAATGGTTATCAGTAGGTTTTGACTCACCAGGAAAAGGTTGAAGATTAACAACAGAAACTTTTTGTTCTTAGATCAGCATCTAACTTGCTATGTGGCTCTGGGCATGTCCCCTTGACTTCCTTGCAGCAATTTACCATCACATCCACTCCCCTAAAGTTCTTTGTAAGCTTTTTAGTCAAAACACAACTGAAACTTTTTATTGTTCTGTGTGGACTCCACTTGCTACATGGTTCTTCATGTGGCTGTGTAAAGTGCAGGGGAAATCTGCAGTTTAGTCCAGAAAGAACTTGACAAAATCAAGCCACCCTGGGCAGTATGTGTTACAATGAAGTGGACTTGAAGAAAACACAGGCAGTTATAGTTTAGGGTGGCCACCCTGTAAAAAGACTGGGAGGGAGGGGAATGAAGTTATTTGGTTAAAAATGGGACTGCTATGACCATAATGGTTAAAAAAGAAAAGATCTATCTTAAAATGAATACGTGGCAGTCTTAGTTTGCCTGAGTCTTTAGCAGAAGATTTCCACTTGTGTTTTCTGCCAAGTAAATTAAATTTTATGAAGCAAAGCTAGACTCCAAGGGTTGGACTGTTAGTATCTTTTAACAAGGTTAATGTGGTGAAGCAGAATATTGATAAAAGCGAGGTGACATTTAACAGCGGACCAGCTGGGAGATCTTTGTTCTGCTTCTATGTTATGTGAAGATTGAGCATCCCGTAAGCTTATTGTTTCATGTTTTGTACTTACTTTTGCATGTGTGCCAGGACATGCTTTGGGAAGAGGCATAAACTTTTTTCCTTTTTTTTTCTTTCACGAATACATTTATTTCCTGTCTAGAGCTGGAAAAGAGGAGCAACAAGAGGGGTTTTGTTAAATACAACAAAATCTAATTACAGCTTGATTTAAAGCCACATTTACACAATGGCCAAGGGGTGAGTTCACTTCCACAAAAACAAACTCGTTGGCTTCCTACTGGGCATCAGAGAAGGCAAAGATGCGTGTCCTGGAGAGCAACTGCTTCCCTCTACTGGCATCAGCTTTTCCTACACTGGGCTGCAGCTCTGTGACATGATGTAAAAATGGGATTGTACTGCTATAAAAAAGAAAACTGATGTGTGAATTCAATGGTATATACTCACCTTGCTGGTCATGCTGCAGGTAACGTGCTACATCACGTGTTACACATGATAGGTTTGATATCTGCTTCCTATGAGCTGTGCTAATCTTGTTCATTAAAATGAACAGTTGTTTCTTCCAATCTGTATTTTTGAACAGTTGTGTCCCTGCTGATTCAAAGGAGAAGTGTTGGTAACTGAACTTCATTTTCTTGACAATGTGTTTTTCCCCAAGTGGGTGCCTCTGGAAGGTGCCAGCTCTCAGCCTGGCTGTCTGCTGAAGTCTGCTGATGGTATTGGAGTAGTTGAAAATGGGGCTTAGAATTTTTGGTGTTTTTCTTTCAACTCTTTTAAAAGTTCTGCTGTTCTCTTTACTCAGAGGAAAAGGTTGTATATCTCTGGCATACTTAAAGTTAATTCACAGTATGTTTTTCTCTTTCTGGGATAGTGTAACACAGAGTTTTTTGGGGCACTGCTGTGGCATCTCCTGTGGATTTTTTGCTTAACTCTAGTTACTGCTGACCAGCAGCCATTGAGCTGTTGAGAAGGCAGAGGCTTCATGTTTTCTGTGCTGAAAAGAGCCCTTTGTGGAGGGCGGCAGCTCACTTTACATGCAATGTAAAGAGCCTTCCAGTGGAGAACTTCAGTCCTCTTGAAATTTTACCACTGGGCTTTCCAGTTCTGGGGCTGTCTCCCAGCTTACCAGAAGTTGCATCGTTACACCAAATGTTGCTTTCCAACACAACCCTTGTCCTTCCAGGAGAGTACTGTGGTGGTGATCATGGTAGGTGAACCAGAATTACCTGCTATGAAATAAAATTCATTGTTTCCACTCACTCCTGTTTCTGAGGGTATAAGATGAATTAAAAGATTCCCTGTTTAATTTTTCCTGAGGAACCAGTACTAGGCTCTCTGATTTATTGAATTCCAAAGAGTACAAAGAATGGAAAATAATTTTTCAGTGAACTCATTCACAGCTGATTATGGTTTTTCTTCACCATTGCCCCTGAGTTGTCCTCCTATGGCACCATGGCATGAGAACAAGCTTCTTAATAATAGGGTTCCTAATAGAGTTTAATTAAAATAAGTATTTAATAAGTATAAATACTTACACTAGATAAATGCACAATCTGTAACCTAAATCAGCCTTCCCTGATTTGTATGTGCCAAGATCTTCAAAATAGTTTTCTGATCTATAAAGTATTTTCCAGAGACATGTTTATACACAAATCTGTTTAATATTGCTAAAAAAATTTAAAAAATTGCCTTGTCTCTTTTATTGCTGCAGCCTACTGCAGTCACAGTTTGTAATTCATGTTAGGTTAGGTGCTGTAAACTTTCAGAGGAGGGGAAGTATTTTCTCATGGGACTTAAACAGTATTTGATGAGAAGCTTTCTGTGGTGGACTGCTTAAGCAAAGCAACACTTAAGATACATGACCTCAGCCAGAAATTAGTCAGTTGTTTCAGTGTGATTTTAAGTTATCTCTCTGTGGAATTGCTTGGTATTAAAATGTGATCCTTCTGATATCCAAGCTTGATGTCTTTCCATGAATTCTAAATGAAGCTTTCTGTTACCTGTAGATTATTCTAGTGGGGTTGTGCCTTTTGTAGAGTATCTCTTTGTTGTCTCTTCTCTTTCTGTGTTCTACTAAGAACAGGTTTGAAGCAAGGAATAAACCTATATCCACCACACTTAATTTGACTGCTTCGGGTTACATCTTGATAACTCATTTCTACAAGAACGTGTTCTTCTGCAATGCACATGCACTTGAGTTTCCACTGATAGGCAGCCTGTAATGAAAATGTTGACTCACATGAATGATACTTTTGTTTTCTCTATTTTGTAAGTTAGATTGCAAGATAATTTTAAATTGCAAGTATTAGATCACATTTTCTTGAAGGATTGCTTGTGATTATGCCAAGTTACTGCACTCCCTCACTTAGTCACAGTCAATGTTTTGTATTTCAGAGTTAAGGGAAGCAGAAGGCGTTTGCACGTTACTTCTCCCAAGTACCAAGCAATAGACAAGAGGAAATGGCCTCAAGTTGCATCAGGAGAGGTTTAGGTTGGATACCAAGAAAAATTTCTTCACTGGAAGTGTTGTGAGACACTGGCCCAAGCTGCTCAAGGCAGTGGTGGAGTCCCCATGCCTGAAAATATTTAAAAGCTGTGGAGCTGTGGTGCTGAGGGACATGGGTTAGTGGTGACCTGGCAGTGCTGGGTTAGTGGTTGGACTTGAGGATCTTAAAGGTCTTTTCCAACAAAAACAGTTCTATGATTCTGTAGAATCTTAAGTGATGATAGCTTCATATGTTGTTAGCTTAATATTTAGTGTTTCTTCGGATTAATAGTACTCCTTGTGTTAAAGAACTTTTTATAAAGAACAAAATGCATTCATCTTGTAACACAAAATAGAGCTGAACTTGGGGAGGAGCAGGGGAAAAATGGATCTGTGAGGTGTAGTCTGGATATGTATGTCATGTAGTCTTCCATTCTATTACATATTATGCACCAGCAGCCTTTAATTTTTGAGTGCTTTAATTCTAGTGCAAGTACTCAAATGACTCAATATGAGTTATCTAAAGCATCAGGTAACTATACCTAGATTTAGCTTTGTTCTATCTTCTTATCCTTGCTTCTATCTTCATTTTCTCAGGTGTAAACTACAGTGAGTTTCATTACTGTTTAGAAAAACAAAAACCCAAAACAACGTGGGAAGCATTCCCAAGTGTTCTCACGAGTACAGCCTCTGCAGGCTCTTCACAGGCTCTTTCTTCTGATGGTCAGGGCATGTGGAGGAGAAATCCTCTGTCTTCTTTCACAGTACCGTCAAAACCAAGATGCTTGATTCCACCTGCAAACAGGCTACACTTTACATCTGAGGGTGATAGCCAGTTTTAAGAGGAGGTGTCTTCTCCTTGCTACTCACTATGGGGTCTACCCTGGTGGGGGGTGTCCCTGATAGTGAACACCTCCAGTGGTGCCTTCATTTTGGTGGTTGGTCTTTGCCAAAGCATGACCCTGGCCTAAACTGCTTTCCTCTTCCACTGAGGAAATGCTGTGTGCAGTGGTCTGCAGTATTCAACCACAAGCTGGATACCTGTCTTTGTAGCTCTCCTGATCGAAGTGCTGAACTGCAGGTCAGACAAGGGATCAATACTGTTTTTCCATCTGGCTGCCTTGAAGACCATGTAAATTAAATCTATTTGTCTGTATAAAAAGTCCACGCTGCAAGGAGTACAGTTGGTGAGTATGAGCTGCTGCTTTTTGTTGCTGCTGGCAAGGATCTTGCCTGGATAATTTTGTTTTTCGAGTAGTTACGGGTAAGTTCCCCTGATGTGTAGTAGTGAAATGCAAATAAAGTGTACAACAATGACAATTTAACTTTTTTCCTCACAAGTTTTGTCGATCTGCCTCCAGCAGGCTTTGAAAGCTGATGAGGTGAAGCGAAGAGGTGCTGCCACCTGGAAGGCATTCTTTGTTTTCTGCAGTTCGCTGCCTATTAATACCTCTTAAGTCCAGAATTTGTTGCCACTTTCTTTTGGATGCTTTCTTCATTTCCTTCTGGTTTAGTTTTTTGGGGGCTTTTTTTTTTTACATAGTGAACTTCTCAAGTGCAGGCACGCATCTCTTTCACCACTAGCAGCTTCTACGCATTTTAGGCTTATGTTTTTAAAATCTCCAGACCATCTCACATATCCCAAAGTTAGTATTTTTTCCTCCTGTATTTTTTACTTACTTGATGAAGTTACCTGTAAGTTCTGCCAGTCATTAATTCAGAGTCCAGCTGGAGGAATATCATGGGTTAGGAGACAAGAGATATTCTAATATACGGTATCACTGGGAAGCCTTTAAGGAATCTGTGGTTTTACTTCAAATTGCTCCTTTCACTAGTCTGGGGAGTATATATAGTGTACTATATATATAAAATGTATGCATATATATGTATATATTTTGGGATATGTATACAGAGACCTAAAAAAATTTTGTGGCTACTGTGGAACGTAATTTGCAGACTTTTTCTTTATGCAGTCACAGATCTGTAGAAATCAAAGTGAATCCCAAACTCTGAATGAGTAGACTTCTGAACACAGTTAATTCTTTACCCCAACTTAATAGAATTTCAAAAAAGAAATCGTACATCTTATTTGGTTGGGCTTTGGTCTCATTTTATTGGTAGATAGAAGAACAGTAGCAGCTACCATTTCTTGATGCAGTAGTTTACAACAAGAGATGATTATATTCCCAAAGAGAAAATGAGCCTTCTAAAGTCTTCAACATTCTATATTCAACATCAATATTCCACAGATACTTCAGTTTGTTTTTAATGAAACAGGTACTGAATTATCTAACCAGGGCAGTTGCAAATACTCGGAATAACTTGAGTGCTGTAAGTGAAGTGGTCAGTTAGACTTTGCAGGTTAGATGTGCACATGGAAACTCAGTACTATGTGCAGGGTTTTTTACGTTGCTTCCCCCCTGTCCTTAATGCAAATATTGATGCTAATGGGTGAGATCTGGTGGGGTTGCATGCGACAGTCCAACTGAATGTAGCAATTCTGATGGTTTTTTAAGGTATGCCATGCTTTTGATGGTTATGCAGTTTCTATTATAAAATATGGATAATACATACAGTGAAGTCCACGTTAAACATGTGCAATTTTGAAACTTACTCTTGTTTCCCTTCTCCAGCAGCCTTTTTACTGTGGTTATGCTGCTTATGTTTTGACTACAGAGGGCTGGAATTTGCTTTGGAAACATCAGTGTTCTTGGTTTCTTTTGTTTTGGTTTTGATTTTTTTTTTTTCCTAATTCCTCCCCCAACTGGCCTTGGAGCAGCTTCTTTAGGTCCTGATTAAGGCAGGAGGTTGGAGAGCAAGGAGGGACTTTCTTGTTCAGACTGCTAAAGATGATGTTATTGTAGAGCATGTAGGAGATACCTGTTCAAGACAGATTGAAAACTCATATTTCTGACTTCTTCATTTTGAGTGCTCACATTTTGACTTTATTTTCCTCTGTCTGTACCAAATTTCCATAGGGAAAAGCGATTATAGTTACCCTATTAGGGTTATGTTGTTATGGGATTACTAATTTCCCTTTCCACTTCTGTGTTTGGGACTTTTAAGACTGATGACTGAGACATTGCCTGCTTGGTGCAGTGGGGAGCCAGTGATCTCAAAAGCATGCTGTCCTTCACAGGGTACAGTATTAGAAGAGATTGAGGCATGTTTGTGCTCAGAAATGTATCTGAGTTCAAAGTGAAGACTGGGTTCAGACCTACACCCGTTAGCCTGCTTTATTCATAATCCTAATATTGATATAAATTCTTGCCAAAATAACACCTGCTAAAATGTGTGTCAGGGGCGTTAAATTATGGTACCAGTGGGACTAAGGTTGTTACATGCTTGAGTTTGGTTTAATGTAAAACTCAAGATTCTTATGCCTGTGCTTTCAGAAACCTGTTCTGAAAGGGCTGGGGATTTGCAGCTGGGACAAAAGGGGTAAAAGGCTCCACCTAATTTGGGATCAATCCTCAGCAGTCAGCACTTCATGAGGATGGCCACCTGAGAAATTCTGGTTATGGACAGCAGTAGTGTTACAGGTGGTGGCTTGTGTGAGGCTACTACACAATGCAGATACGTGCTGTGGAGAAATTGGGCAACATTTTTTGCCCACAGACCTAGGAAAGGAAGGTGAAGGTACTTGCTGCTTTGCCCAAGAAAGGCCTGTGAAGGCAGGACAGCAAGGTGTGATGGAGTTCCCCTGGTGCACATTTCCCATCTTCTTACGAGTGCTCCCTGGCTCCTCTGCTGGTTTTTGTAGGATCATCGCTCTCTCCCTCACCGTAGTTGGAGCACCCTGCAGGGAGGGGAGCATCTGCTCAAATTGTCAGAAGGGGGTGGAGAACAAGGAGTGGGAGCCTCTGTGCTTGAGGCATGGTACTTGTTTGTCCCCTTTTACGCTGAATTTTCAGAGCCTTTATTTTTTTTATGTGACTTGCATGCTCACTTTGCGTTAGAGGATTAGATAAAAGTCACCAGCAGTTCTGGAAGGAGGCTCTGGGATCTTATCAGCCCCGTGAACTTTAACTGCTAGGTCTGTGAGCTGCCTGAGATGCAAGTATGCTCTTCTTCAGGATCATTATATGGAATGAGAGTCCTGAAGGCTCTTTCATAAAAGGGCTTTTGCCTTCCTGTATTTAATAATTAAGCCTCTCTTCCTGGAGAAGCTTTTCATCTGTGCCAGCAAAATGCTTCTGGTGTCTTCTAAGAAGACCCTAAGACTGGGTTCTGGTATAGCAAGTCACTTTCTCATGCTTTATATGGACACAATTTCTAGTCATTAACAATCTTTCTAAGATTAAAATCTATTTGGTTAAAAAGGCTTGAGCTTTAGGAGGTTCTCTTCAAACTTGTTAGCTTTGAAGTGATAACTGAAACCATTGCATTCAAAGCTGGCTTTCTTCTGGGATACAGTCTGCTGAATATCTTCAATGCTTGTGTAATGTAGGAAGATACCAGGGTTGCTCTGAAACTTTGAATTATGGGTGTGGGCTGGAGACCTGAAGCCTTGAAGGTTTGTAATCCCTCAGCTCCCAACAGAGCAGGTTGTGAGCCAGGGCCTGTGTGCATCAGCCTCTGCAAAGAAGCGCTTCGTGTTCCAACCATCACACCTTGACTTGCTTTCTGGTTGCATCTTGCAGCTCAGTATAGACCCCTTTTGCACAGAGAGGTGTAAGAAACAGGGAAAATGCTCTTTGAAGAATATAAAAAAAAACCAAAACAACCCAACAATGTGCTTTAGAGAGCTCGGTGGGTTTTCATTGTCATCACCCAAGATCAAAGAAAGCCTCAGAGCTCTGCTTTCTACTCAGGATTGGAAATAACATCCTTAATTACAGAAGTGAGCAAGTCTGACAGAGTTTTTCCTTCAAAGGGAGGAATGCTGCACTTCATCCTTCGGCTTTTGCACTCTTTGCAGCAGAGCATTTTTGAAAAATGACACCTGTCCTCTAATGGAAGCCTGAGGTTTAAAGCTTCCCTGGGCCAATCTACAGGTATCTCGGTTAGATCTACTCAGCATCAGATTGTGTCAGCCACTGCAGCAGGGTGGTCATAGTGAAAAGGGTACTAAAACGAGAAGGAGGTGCCAGTGGTGGAGATGAAGATGAATAATGCAGCAGTACTGGAAGTCTATTATAGCACAAGCTCCTTTTTCTGCTCTTCCACTGAGGAAAATCTGTACTTGTCTGTCAGTTTTCTGGCTTAAGTGGCACTCTTAGGATCCCAGTTTTCCACCATACCAAGTACAGAAAAATGTATCTCCGCTTACAAAGCCCTTTTGTGGCTTGTTCCAATGTAGTTTTAACCTCTGAAATTCTTGTGAGCAGTTGACTTTGCTACCATTATACTTCATGTTAGGACATCAGCATCTTCCACCAGTTGTATTTTGAGGGGTTTTTTTTTTTATCGTTCCCTCTTTTTGACCCTGTTTGTTACAGTCTGTGTCTTTCACTTGTCTGTTTGGAAGCAGAGGCTGCTTTTTCTAGACTATATTTTACAATCTCTGGTTCACTAGGGTTGTGATCATTGATTTTATGTGAGTCAGGCATGCACTGTATGGAGTCCATGGCCTGGGTGCACTATTTAAATCTATTTTTTATGCTTCCTCTGTTAGTGATAAGCAGTGTGGTCCCTTTCTGTGGTTCACCAACTTTATGGCCATCTAGCTGGTCAGCCAAAGGTCAGGAGGTGGTAGTTAGGAGGCACGTGTTTTGGCCTTGGTAAGGTCTCAGTTGTGCTGACAGTTGTGTTGCCTTCTGAAATGGATGGTGGAGTGAAAAGGGTAGTGGAATGAAAAAAAGGGTGGAAGGGCAGAAGGGAACCGAGGGTATTTGTATAGTTTGAGGTATAGAGGTGAAAGAAAACGTTGGACTGAACAAAAAATGGAAGGAACTTGAGGAGAAATAAGAGGTTGACATTGGAATGGAGATGTGTTGGAGTGGTGTGTGACAGCAAGCATGTTTCAGGGTGATATGTAGTCTTCAAAATGACAGTTTGAATTTGGTATCCTTAAGAACGTAGAAATCCCAACAGAATAATACTGTGTTCTTCCACATCTGGCTGTGTGGCCAAAGTGCAAGTGGTCAGTGTAGTAAACCTCCTGCAGGCATCACTTCAGATCCTTCTCTACTGCATCCATCAGTGGCAGGATGAAACACACCTTCCCCAGTTCTGAGGTCACAGTGATGGACTGGTGTCTTCATTTCTGTCAGTTAGGTCTTCAGTGAAGATCCTGCCAATGTGTAGGTCTGTGGAGGGAAGGGATGGTAACATCCTTTGGAATGTACGTGTATGGGATCTTCCACCTCAACATCGGGAGGAACTTCTGTACTGTGAGGGTGACAGACAAATGAAACAGCCTGTCCAGAGAGATTGTGGAGTCTCCTTCTCTAGAGACTTTCAAAACCCGTCTGGATGCCTTCCTGTTTGACATGCCCTGGGTGATCCTACTTTGGCAGGGGGTTGGACTTGATCTCTAGGGGTCTCTTCCAACCCCTGACACTCTGTGATTCTATGAATCTGGTTTTGGTTTGGTGGGTGGTTCTTTTATGGTTTGTTGGGGTT
>JANIJG010009224.1:0-42785 GCA_024611175.1 Megaceryle torquata | reverse complement strand
ATAAAAAACTGCTCTGTAGGAATTGGTCTTGGTGCTGTCCTGTAGATAATCTCTGTCTTTAATATTGAAATGTCTCTGCCTCTCTGCCTGTCATTAAGCACCCCAAGGAGTGCTCTCTGGGGTGTTTAGGGATAGCATTAGTGTCTTTGCAAAGCAAGCCCTTGAGTTAACCAGCAGGTTAGCTGGCCAGCTTCAGAAGGTGATCGGGAGCGTTGACACGTACGCGCAGGTATACACACACGTGTAGAGGTGACCGCGGCCTTAAATGGGCATCAATCCAAGAAAAGCCCCCGTGCTCCATAAAATGCACATAGGCTTTTCCAGGCTGAGTGCTTGTCCCAAAAGCCAGGCTTTAAGGTCTTCCTGAGAGAAGTTTTTATGGCAATCGGTAGGCTAACATTTTCTTTTCCTCTGCGAATGATGATGGAACTTGTGATGAATGTGCCAGCAATTTGCAGACTTTCCTTCCCTAGCAAGTATTTGATGAAGTTTGGGAAGAGCTTGGCAAATAATTGTTGTGAAGTCAGAGGGTTGTTTTCAAAAGAAAGAGTAAAGCTAGATAAATTTCTTTGGGAAGGAAAATTGAAACGTAGCAAAAATTGTGGAAGAGGAAATTGTGCCTTCATCTTTTAATTGGTATAAATGTAAAAAGTACCATTTGAAAACCTCTTCAGATTTCTGTTATGTATGTGTAACCATGGGATGGCTCAGCTTGCTTCTAAAAGCCTAATGAAAGCATCAAGGCAACTAAAATATTCATTAGAGTAATTGGTGCAGTTCAACCTCTCAAGGCTACAGCTTGGAAATACACACATTATTGCCTTTAGAAATGCAGTGTGTTGATTCACCAACCTTTTTGCTCAACTCATTTTCATTCCATATGTTTGTTATACTTTGCAAAAACCTAAGTAATGGAGCTGGCTGTTTCCAAGCAATATTAGGTATATTTGTAAGCCACAGGTTAAGTGGTATCCAGAATGAAACCTGGCTGGTTGCAAGACACATAGAATAATTTTTTTGTTTATTATTTTAAATATTTTTGTATTGAAATCATTGGATATAGAAGTACTTCTACAAGTGATCATACCATAGTAAAAAGTTGCTTGTTCCCAAAATAGTCATCTGTCTGTTAATTCACTTAGATATGCCTAAATGAAGTGTAAAATTCATTAATGTGCTAGCTAGGCAGTTTTCACTGCAAGGTGCTGGCTTCAGTGTGGAGGGATGAATTCATCATACCCCCATAGGTTTTCCTCTCTCCTCCCCTCTGTGATGGGCATCTGCCTCGGACCATATGGTTTTGGAAAATTTTGATGGAAACTGTTCTGTCAAGGAACAGGGCTGGAGAAAGCCTGATTCACTTTTAATTTCTAAAAACATAGTAGAGACACCTTCTGTTTCCATGCGGAGGAGCAGGAACTTGAAGCTTAGTACAGGAGGATAACTTGTGCCAGGGACAGGCTTTTGCTTTCGATGACAGTCTGCCGAATATTGGCCAACTCCTGTACCTTTCACAGTTTGTTCACTTCCAACAGAGACTTGCTGGAGCCGAGGAGTCTGTTGTGGCTGTGTCCTCATGAAACCTCTGTTGGCCTCTCTTGCTGGAAATGCCTACACGTGGCATTGTATACAGGCTGCATCCTGTCTCTGGTCTGATGAGTGGTCCAGGTGCTCATGTGCAGTCATATGGTGGTGGGGCAGGCTGGTGGAGCTCTGCATTGTTCTCACTTGGACTTTTAGCCACCTGCCTTTGACCGTGAGCCCTCATGCACCACTCCTGTCTCCTAATGTCAGACTTGCAGTGCTGTTCCCCATCCCTTCCTTGCCCAATGCATTGTCATGACAGACATTGGGACTGAACAGTTTTGTGCCCCTGGTGAAGAGTCTAGAGAAGTCTGGTGAGGAGTGGTTGAGAAACTGGCGCTGTTGAGCCTGGAGAAAAGGAGGTTCAGGGGAGACCTGGCTCTTGACAGCTCCCTGACAGGAGGTTGGAGCCAGGTGGGGTTGGGCTCTACTCCCAGTGGCCTCAGTTTGCACCAGTGGAGGTTTAGGTTGGACATTAGGAACAATTTCTTCCCTGCAAGGGTTGCCAAAGCCTAGCCCAGGCTGCCCAGGGCAGTGGTGGAGTCCCCATCCCTGGAGGGGTTTCCAAGCTGTGTAGATGTGGTGCTGAGGGATGTGGTTTAGTGGTGCCCTGGCATTGCTGGGGTAACAGTTGGACTAGATGATCTTAAAGGTCTCTTCCAACGAAAACCATTCTGTGACTCTTCTGACTCGTCTGCTAAGCTAAGCATGAAGGTTTAGTGAGTGTTGTGTTGCAGAGACAAGTAGACATCTCTTGAATTTCAACTTTGCAGCTGTTGATGTGTCCCTCAAATACAGCCACCACCACAACGCTTGAAAAAAAGAAAGCATCTCCTGGAATAACACCCTGCTGCTGTGGTATGTCGAGAGCATGCTGCTGGGACAACCCTTGCTGGGGACATGGGCTGTACGTGCCCTTGGAGCCAGCAGCTCTGTGGACAGGAGGCTGGCACCAGGGACAGGAGGGAGCAGTGAGGTCTTGGGTAGCTGCTGGGTAGAGGTGGGGACGTGTAGGCTCAGCAGCTTGCATGGGTGGGAGCCAAAACTGAGAGTGCTGTGGCAGCTGAAGCCTGTTTAAGGATTTCTGGTTATTTTGTCACCTGTCATAGGTGCCTTGTGGATCTGATCATCAAATAATTGCACACTTCTTCACATATCTCTTCAACTCCTTCTAAATTAAGTTTTTAACTGTTGTTTAACTGCCTGTCCTGCCTGTATTCATGAAATCCATAGTTTCCTGCCTTCAAGCAGTACTGTTGAGAAGCTTGGAATATTCTACAGCATTTAAAACCAGCACAGTTTATAAAAATTGATGATTTCCTTAGATGATGCAATCTGGAAAGGAAGACTTAATAAAACAACCTCCCTCATTTATTGCAGCACAAAACTTAATGTTGACTGAATCTTGAATCAAGGAGCAAAATGTCGCTATTCCTGCATTTCATTTTTATTTCTAGCCATATATAGCTTTAAGAATATTTTATTTTTCTTGCAGAGATGAAGTCTGCTCCTACCACAGAGTGACTCTTTATGAGCAATTTTCCCTGGCAGATTAAGAAAGCTGTGATGCAGCTATTTACATATTGACAATAAATCTGGTCTTGCGCTGTTACCGCACGGAAGACTCGTTCCATTAGGAACGTTTTATGTAGTAGCAAATGTAATTTTTGTATGGAAGTATGATAGATAAAAATGTTTATAAACAACTTTTAATGTTGTACACTTAGGCTGTGCCTGATACTGTGTGGTGCTGGTGATAAGAGGAAGGTATTGGGGAAAAATGCTGTTGTGGGCACATAGGATGTCAGTGCAGTGGGATTTGGGGTCTTCCAAGTGTAGTGTTTACAGATGTGTTTGTGTAACTTAGTGGACCATCTTATAAACCATGTTGTAAAGTTTGTCTACTCATAATGCTATAACATGATATTTTGGCAACATTGACCATGAAATGTGGTCTGTGTCTTATGAGACAGAGGCACTGGACCTCTGAGAAACAGGCTGTGGACTTCTGTCTTGCCACTGGTGTTTGAAACCCTTTTGCTCAGCGTGGAGTTTAGGGGATGGTATGAACCACATGGGAATGGGAAGCTGCATAAGATGGTTTTCCAGTTTGTGGTAGTCGGAGTGAAGATTAATTGAAATGTATTATCGAGACGGGCACCTGTATCTTTTTCCACTATTGCTTACCTGATATTGTAGAAGCTCTCGGCATCTTTCAGATACAGTCACAGAATTGAGTCTGGAAAAGACCTCTGAGATCAACAAGTCCAGCCTATGACCTGTCACCACCACATCAGCTAGACCATGGCACTACGTGCCACATCCAGTCTTTCCTCAAACACCTCCAGGGATGGCAACTCCACCACTTCCCTGGGCAGTCCCTTCCAATGTCTGATCACCCTCTCTGTGAGGAGGTGCTTCCTAATATCCAACCTAAACCTCCCCTGCTGTAGCTTCAGGCCATGCCCTCGTGTCCTGTCGCTAGTTGCCTGGGAGAAGAGCCCAACCCCAGCTTGACTACAGCCTCCCTTCAGGTAATTGCAGGCACAGTGAACTCTTAGATCATAACATCCCTTAGTTTTGTGGACTTAAATATTGATAAGATGCATGTAAGGCTTATTTCCCCATACTTGCTCACTGTAAGTATTTTCCAAATGAATTCAGTTGTTTTGCATAATGGTGAAAATTGCTTTGGCATTTCCACCATAGCCTCGTGAAAGCTTTGTTGGGACTTTATGTGCCAATGCACACGGAAGCCCTCAGGTCATCGGAGCATCTGCCCACGTGTGAACATAAAGGATAGAGGAGCTCCTGTAGACGTCTGTAGGGCTCCCGTGCGCTGACAGCCTGTGCGTGGTGCCTCGCTGGCCCGAGGTCTGTGTGTCAGTTGTGCAGCACTGCACAGAAACTGGTCTGAGATCTACCAGCGCTGGTGATGTGGATGCTGAAAACAAGAATTCCTCTTGATGGTATAAACTACTGCATTTTTTGTTGTTGTTTCCTAATAGACCTAGCAAACTTCAAGTGGTCACTTTAAGAGCGTTCCTAAATACATCCTTTTAAAAAATTTATTTCTATTTTTCAGAGATGGAGACAAACCCCCTCATAGGCAAATCATTCAGGGCGAGGGGGGGGGGAGGGAATAAAACCCCCAAAAGCCTGAGCAGGAATTTAACCTTTATGCACCCAGACAAATAACAATCCCCAATGCTGCTGCTTTTGGCCGAAAGGTGGAACCTCCCGAGCCCCGGCCGCCCCGCGCGCGCTGCCTCAGCCACCCCGCGCTCTGGCAAAGGGCTATAATTAGATTAGCGGCCCCGCTAAGCGGCGGGGGCAGTCGGAGAGCCCCAGCGAGCATGTGCTGGATTCTGCATGTGCCTGGCGCTTATTGGCGGGCGAGGTTGCTGCCTGCCGGTTTGATAGGTTTCCCCAGTAATCTTTATGCTGCATTACAGACATAGATACAGAGGTACTGGGTGTGCATGCGACGGGAGAGGTGCTCAGCTCGTAGCGTAAGAGAAAGCCCACAGATGAAAGGCACTGGGCTTTGTTGCAAAGCGTCGGTGTTTGAGGACTGCTAGCTGGAAGCGGAGGGGTCAGTGAAGGAGTTTGACTTGGTGGTGATTACTTTCAGGTCTTTATCTCTCTGGTAAGACAGTCGTGCATGAAATGAATACTGTTAATCATGTCATCTGTTTAATTTGAGTCTGCTTTCATTAATATCGTGTGTTGGTCCGGTGGGAGAGCTGTCAGATTATAAAAATGTATTATTAGAGTGGATTTATTTCAAAACCAGAGCATATTTACACAGGAATATTGCTTCCATTTGAAATTTTGAGCCTGTGCATGTGAGTGATTTTTACTGGTTGCCTTTTGTTATGCTAATGGCAATATTTCTTTTATTGGGATGTTTTCTGCAGAGCAATTGAATTAGAGCATTTGTGACTATCGGCACATGAAGATAAATCTTTATGAATACTGATTAGTTTAAAGAATAATTCTGTGAAGTGTTCTTTAATTTGATCACAGCAATAACTATCTTGATGGTTCCCTTGCAACAAGATAGAGGGATGAGGAGTAATATGCTATTGTTCTTTCAACAAAGATGCTGGAGCCTTCATGTTTGGGTGGATTCTTTGTTTCATCCACTGGATTTTATTTTAAGTGGCTTTCAAAATGAAACTAAAGCCACCCTGCCTGGTAGATTGCAGTATATCTTTTGCTTGCACACACATGTATTTTCTAGATATGTATTGTTCTCCAAAGATGAATTTTGGCCCAAAGCCCTGTTTATTATCAGAACTGCCTTCAGCAGTAGAAAGAAATGAGATCTCTATGCCAATCTTTTCATCTGTGATTCTGAGGCTGTTACTTTATTTATCACAGCGTTCGTACTCATTTAAGTTCTTTTCATACTTGACCTACACATCAATTGATCACAACTTTTCCTATAAAAAGCATACATATTTTATGAGCACATTTTGTAGGGAAGGCTGTTCAGAACAGACAGAAGCGAGCCTGAAGTATATTAAAAAAAAAAAAAGTAGTCTCTTAATATAGTCATGCCTCATTTGCTGACTTCTGAATATTGAAGCTGACTGTTGAGACTTCAAAGTTAATGCCCTTGTCTGTGTCAGGCTCCAGAGCCCACATGAACTTGGATATTAAGTCAGCAGTCATCTGGCTGGCTGGCTGCCACCATGCGTCTGAGGTACGAATAGATTGTCTCAGCCAGGATCAGAAAGGTGTTAGGAACAAGAGCTATTTTGGTATTAGTCTTCACCCTTCCCTCCGCACCTCTCCGTGAGGATGTTTTTCCTATTGTATAAACCAAAGGAAAATAAAAGTTATTTGCTCTTAAACTATAAAATTGTGTTACTTCCTGAGTAGATACCCTTAAAAGCAGGCATTTATTCAGTTTATATGGCTGGGGGTACCACAGATACTCATGTTTTATTACTTGTGATAGCATGCTCAGAAGGAAAAGTATTTGGGAGGTTTTATCACAGCTGGTATCAGTTTCTTTGATTCTTCTTTTTTTTTTTTTTCCTCCCCTGTTGACTAAAATAGTTATCTTGGTGTCTACATCCACCTGGAGTTTCTTTCCAAAGTTGCTTGTTTCAATACAGGCTTGGAAACTGGCATTTTTGCATAGTAATGGTTAAACCTGGACTGGGAGGACTTGTGCTCTTTTCAGGCTGTTTCACATTCCCTCATTGCTCTGAATTACCAAGCAGAAGTGTCTTAAAGAGGCTTTAAGTTCCATCTATGTCTTTTGCCTTTATTTTAGCAGAGGCTTACTTGAGGTAATTTATCTATATATTTATGACCTTTACAGCAGCATCCCATGAAGGAGTAAATAACGGTGATGTTAGTAATAAAGAACTGTAGAAAGTAATATCCCCAGCTGAATGATATGTTTGCCATATCCAGACAGTGTATTTTGAAGAGATGAGAGGCTGATATTTTCTGGCTCATATGTTGAGCTATCATTATTTGCAAGTAACATAAAACACAGCTGGAAAAATGCTGTAAAAGTTAGGATATTTTTGCTGGTAGATACAGGTAATGCCACCACCCACTGGAACTGCAAAGCTGCACCAGCAGCTGTTTAGGTGTGGACATCTCTGCCTCCAAAGAGCTGTGGTGAGCTGTGCAAGCATCACCAGGAAGAAAATGACAGTTGTGAAACTGGAAGTGGAGACGGCGTAATTTAAACTTGCAATGCCTTAACAGTGGGGAATGAACTACTTTGTTGCTTCTGCTTCTGTTACAACCTCATTTTTTTTCTGGATGAACAAAGAAAACGAATTGAAGCAACAGTTTGTGTGGATGACTCCCTTCAAAAGTTATCTTTGTTGCCATAAATGTATTTTAACTATAACCAGTGTATTGCTACAGCACACTTCAGATTATTCTCAATGAAATTTTACATTCAGTGGTTTTCAGGTGAGTTTCTTGATGTATAAGTTCTGAATTCCTCTTTGTTAGGAGGTGCATGTATAGCACGTTTGCTCTGCACCTGTGAACTGTTCTTGTTTGTGTTATGTTGTCCTGTAGATAAATCTCCAAGTCCTTTGTTATGCAAAAGGCAAACTTCTTTCCAACCAGGAATTCAGTGTGTGTGTATGTGCAGGGATGGTAAGGGCATTAAAGATATGTTACAGAAATCAAGGTCTTGAGTGTTTCATATATAAATATATCTTGGGGAAGAATCATTTACACAATTTAACGTGTTTGTGTAGAAATTAATGTTGTTAACACTTTCAGTGTTATACCAGCACACTCATTATAATCCAATAGGAATATAAATACTCCTTGAAGACTAGTGGTTTCAGAAATACCACCTTTGGATGGATATATGCAGTAAACTGAGGGCCTGTAATAACCAGTGCTACACTCACTCTGGTTTATTAAAGATATGTCATCTTACTGCTACGTGTGGAAGTGAATTTTGCATTGCTTAAAATCATACCAAGCCTAAAGGGGAAAAATGATACTTAAGGTTAATGGGTTTGGTTTGTTGGTTTTTTTTTCTTTTGTAGTCTGTTAGCAATGAAAAAGATACTCCTGAAAAACAGTTGTAGGGATTTAGTTTTACCACAGTGTTTGTTTTGCTGGATTTGTACTTACATGCCTTACAGTTTTTGAGTTGAGTAACAGTAAGTGATACATGTGTAAAAGTTTACATTAGAAAGAGAAAAGTGACATTGTGCCCTAAAACTCCTTTTTCCTTTTCCTCTGTTTTTGGAACCAACTCCAGTTATGACTTGGCTGATGAAATGTCTGCCTGTTTACATGGTCAAGACATTCAATAGCCCATCTAGAAAGGCTTATTATAACACTTGGAGAGTTCATGGGAAATCAATAGCCTGGTTTCTGTATTTTGTTGAGCAAAGGTCTTTTTATTCTTTTAAATCTGATAACTTTTGGGCCGGGTGTGGTGGGGAGATGCAGGAGGAGCCCTCACAGTGGGGGTTCCTTCGTTGTACATGGAGTCGGGGAGGCTGTATTGTCATGACACTTCCCACTGATGCAGCCACACTCATGAATGGGGCTGGAAATGGGACTCTGTTCTCTATATGCAAGTGGCTGCAGCCCCAGTCTGGGGGCATGGGTCCCCCCATGCCCGGGGACTGGGCACAGGCATGTGCCTGTGGTGGGGAAGATGCGCCCTGTCCCTCCCCTCCCACAGGGCTCTTGCTCTCCTGGCACAAGTTATTCTGGGGACTAACTATGTGGAGTCAGGAATTTAAGCAGCAGATGAAATATGCCTGGCTCTAGGCATCTGCATGTCAAATGTTTGTGTCATTTAGAGGAAGGTCGAGTTTATAGAGCAGGGAATGGAAGCATCATTGTGCCTTTTTTGGTTTGTTTTTTTTTTAGTTCTCACAGCTGCAGTGATATGGTGACTTGGAAAACAGAATGGGTATTAATAATTTAATATTTTTTTATACTCTTAATCTCCTGTTCTGATTAATTTTAATAGTTCTTAAATATATTACCTGCGGTATTAAGTGTGGCTTTATAGATTTAACATAAAATACAACCAGAAAATAGTAATCCTGGATGCTATTGTCTGCGTAATCCTGGTAACGAGCTTCCTGTCTGTTTCACATTGTCTTTCATGGATGTGCTTCAGCCACCTGTAGGCACAACGACTTGCTACAGCCTTTCCATGAAGCACCTGAAGCTTCCAACCCAGTTCCTCACTTTGTAAATACATCATTTTTAAACACCAATTGTCCATTCCATAGCAGACGTAGTTTAGTTTTATGCCTTGTCATGCAGTTGTCTCATAATTCTGTGGTGTATTAATTGAAAGAGTATATTATTATCTTTACTGCTGATGATTATATGGCCACCTATTTTTTTTTTTTGGCTGCATATCTGTTGGTTCTTGTGGAATGATTTTACTATATCCATTCATACCTTCATAATACAAATGCATGTACTACAGAGTCCCAATTAATGGCAAAGAAGGATATTAAATTCTTGCCTCTCTTTTAAAGGGAGCTTAGCATTTTGGAAACTGTCAGACCAGCCCAAGGATAAGGATGTTCTGCTCCTTGATTAGGAACTCTATAGAAACACGTTCTGGAGCAAAGTTATGCCATGCATAACACCACTTCTGTGGGTTATTAGTGCTATTTAACTGGAGAGAAATGTGAAAATCCAGCTTTGCAGTGATAGGCAAGTATTCACCAGTCTGGGAACATTTGTGTCTTGTATCTGTTTAGCATCCATGGCTATAATTGATTCTTCTAAAGTTTGGGTGCTGGTTTTGTAGGTAATGATAGTGAAGGAGAGATGTTAATATGGTGTGGTGCGTTGGCTTACAATGCACATGAATAATATGATACAGTCCCTGTTCCAAAGTGTTTCCTGCCTGTATAATCTAGGCAGAAAAAGGCTAGGGAGGAAGAGAGACAAAGATGAAGCATCTTTTATATGACCACAAACTGTGGGCTTGCAAGGTAGGCTTGAACAGTCTGTACTTTAGGATTATAAACCATCACAGCAAATGGTCTTTAAATAAAGAGTGAAAACTATTATGAGTGTAACTATTCCTGTCTATACAAGCAGTCACAGTACAAACTTCCCAGGGTAAGGATGATTTCCTTCTCACTGTGTCATAATTGGCATTGGGTATTTTTGGGCATTGCAGTCATCTGGAAATGAGCGTGCAGCTTTGTATTGCTACTGTGCTGTGACCACAGCAGTCTAGTCAGAAGATGTGTGAGGGACTTGATAATCTACATCCCTTCTTCTTCCACTCCTGTTGCATCAGCCCTACTGCAGTCCACAGGCCTGTCCCCTCCATCCTTCCCAGCTTTCCTTTAGCATACTGTAGTGTGCAGAGATGCTATTTTGGCCCCTACCTCCCCAGGCACTGGCTGAAGCTCAGCAGAGGTGGTGTGATTGCTGTTAATTTTATGTGGAAGGCAGGTACTGTGGTGGGGGCAATGGAACAGGACAGTAAAGGAGACGGCGTCATTGTACTTGAGTGTTTGGGTGGTGCTTGTTTCTCTCTTCCTCACAGTTCTCTTCTTGCCTTGTTGCCACCTCCTTTCTAAATTCATCTGCCTCATTTTCCCTTTCAAATCTCCTTTTTTCACTTTCTCTAATCTGTCTCTCTGCCTTTCAGCTTCTGTTTGCCATTTGACCATGTACTCTCTGACATCTTTGCAACCACTGCTCCCTTTTGAGGGGGTGGATATCCAAAAATACCTTGTAGGCAGAGGTGCCTCAGGGTAGCATGCAGGTGGAGAATTTAAGTTCTCTTACAAAGATGCTTGATGTTTTTTTCAGTTATTATTTATTTGTTGGGGCAAGATGTCCTTGGTTCCTGCTTGGAAAGCTGATTCTGATGAATACAAATCTTACCCCCGACCTTTCCAAGTCTGACACAACTCCTCCCCACCCCCTTCCTCAGCCTGTTACCTCTTCACTGAAAGCAAGCATCTCTGTTCGTCTTCTTGTCCTCTCTAAATCAGGCTTTTCCAAAGTGATTCATGAGCTTTGCTTACTGATTTCTGCAAACAGGGTTCCTTTCCACCACATGGGTACCCCACATCAGCCATCATCTGTAAGAGCTTGACCTGAGGATCTTGACATGAGGAGCTGCTTCTGCCTCTCTTGTCTCTTTGTAGGTGTCTCGGGCAGTGGTGGCACCTTACTGACCTCAATCCTGACAGCTTTGCTGCTGCCTGCAGGGCTCTCAGCTACGTGGGTGCTTACTGCCTTAAAGTCACACTTGTTTTGCTCTTTTTTTTCCAGCTACTTGGCATATTTGCTGCACTAGGTGTTTAAAGGATCCCAGTAGAGGCGCTCTGCTGGGAGGAGGTTTTGCAGAGAGCCTCATGGAGCAACAGCCATACAGACTGTGCCCCTGACCTATGCTGAGGTGTACAGGATTTGGGTTCTTCAGCTGTAGCGTGGCTTGATGAGGAGTTTTTCCTGTGGTATGTGTAGAAAAACTGGGATGCTTCTTTACTATTGACTGTGATTTTTTAGCTCTCTAAAGAGACAGAGTTTTTGGAAGTGTTTTCTCTTGCCTTATGCTACAAAGCAACTTATACTTTCTTATTTTACTTCAGCATGACTCTGAAGCCTAAATTTGCATCAAAAGCCATGTCTGCAACTGACTCTTAAAACACATCCATTCTTAGAAGACATCTACAAATACTAAATCCATCTGGTGTTGAATTACCATGGATTTTTTTTGCAAGCTTGCTGAAACTGGATTGATGTTTCGCTCATCTCCAAGAAATATGTACAGCTACCATTTATAGCAACTCTTACTTCTGGCTTCTGCAGATCATAATACTGGAAGCATTAGGATCCTACACAGAGCTGTTTTGTTTTGTTGGGTTTTTTTTTTCCCCTGCTTCTCACTAAATTTAAGTATGGAATTCTTGGTGTATATATAAATACATGATGGGGAGGAGTAGAGATGGTGGAGCCAAGCTCTTTTCAGTGGCATCCTGTGACAGGACAAGAGGCAATGGGTGTAAAGTGAAATATGAGGAATTCTATTTAAACACAAGGATTTTTTTTTTTTTTAACTCTGAGGATTGTCAAGTGTTGTCCCAGTTTGCCCAGAGAGGTTATAAAGTCTTTGTCCTTGGCTACCTAAAACCTAACTGGGACTTGGTCCTGGGCAACCTGCTCTAGATGGCCCTGCTTCCAGCAAGAGGTTGGACTAGACGATCTCCAGAGGGTCCTTCCAGCCTCAACTGTTGTGTGTGTGGTTCTGTAACTAGAAGTCTCCAAACAGCAGAGCAAGCAGGCCTTGCTACCCTAGGCAAGATTTTTTTTTCCTGTATTAGTTCTGCTGTCCCAAATTGCTTCACATTTTAGACCTGTCCTTAGGTATGAATGTGAACATGTATAGATATGTATGTACCTACCTATTTCTGGCTGCTGTGGAAACATACCTGGAGGCTCAGACTAACTGGAGAATATCAGAGATGGAAAAAGGGAGGTGGAGAGTGGTTTTATATTTTTCTTAAATATACAAATGCTGGTTTGTACAGGCCACGCTGCTTTTCTGTGCTTTATGCAGCCACTGAGATATTTTTCCCTTCCACAATAGTATGCCATGTCTGTATAGTAAAACATGCTGGATAAAACTGCTTTAAAGAAATCTTTATTTTTCTTAGATGGTTTCTCATGGGCACAACTTCTGCATAATTACATCTCTGCTGCAGTCCACACTACATTTAAGTGGGCACAAATGGTCCAGAAGGAGAGGAAGGAGACCAAAAGGTTGTGGGTCAGAATAGGGTGCTGCACCCTCAACTCCCTTTTCTCAAAACCATAGCTCAGTTAAGTGGTAAACAAGCTTCTTTCTTCTTTTCAGTCCCCATTAAAGTCAATTTTCGCCTTGTTTAAATGATCACCATCATTATTATTGTGTTGCTTGGGGTTGAAGAGGTTGTCTTCGCTGGGATAAGTGACAGAGACGTGACAGACCTGAGGTTCTATATTTGAAGTTACAGAAAGCATTATCTTTGTTGCCATAAGCATTTGGATTTTGACTGTTTAAATACACAGCAATGCCATGTTTTCTTTTCTGATGCTTTGCCTTCAAATGCAGTGTGAGAATTACTTTTTCCTGCTTGTTCACAGATCTTGACATAACATCTTACAAATTCTACTTAGACATTTCTGAGACAGCGAAGTACTCAGAAAAAATAATAATAAAATCTGTTTTGAAGATGAAAGAAACAAATCTCTGTTTATGAGAGCTTCCTTAGGTCCATGCCTAACACATCAGCTTCAATCACAGCCACTAGGAAGTTTTGAACTGGTTTTTTTTTTTCCCTATTGTGGAAGTTTAAAAAAATGTATCAGACAAATCCTTTAATCCTTATGAACTGTACCTATTTTTTTTTCCTTGTTTGTTTTACTTTATTTTAGCTGTTAGACCTTTTACACTTGAATAAATTACTCTCTTTGGTCCTTGCAGTTGTCTTTTGAAAAGCCTTTAGCAGTAACCTGTAGTAGTGGAGGTCGGGTATCCCAAACGTGCATGAAGAATGAATTTCTACTGACAGCTTGAGTCTCCCTTCCTCCTTCCCTTCCATGGTTGGACTTGATGATCTTAAAGGTCTCCTCTAACCAAAACGATTCTGAGATTCCCTGCTCTTTTTTCCCTTCCTGCTTGTGTGTTTTTAAACCATCCCTTCCTCCTCTGCCCTGTAATGCTGACATGTGCTGTGAATTTGAATTTCAAGGACTGTTTGGCCATCTGGAGCAAGAAGAAATCTTGTTCCATATTTTGAAGTGTAAAACTTGCTTTGCATTTCCTTTTCAAAGTGGGACCTGCCTGTGAATTGAGCTGCCTCCCAAGTCAGAGATGGGCTGAGTGCTGCCAGCAGTGAGGCAGCGATGGGCTGTCACCTTGCATGGTCCTGCCCTTCTGAACTCCAGAGGGAAGAGGTGATGGAATTGGCAGGAATTCCTGGTCAGCTACTTGTGGTGTTTACATGACTTTCCTCAAGGAAGAGTTTGCTAGTTTTAGGGACTCTATGTAGAATTGTCTTGGCTGGAAGAGACCTTGAAGATCACAGAGTTCAACTGTGACCCTAGCACTACCAGGTCACCACTAACCTATGTCCCTCAGCACCACATCTTCACAGCTTGGAAACCCCTCCAGGGATCATGGGGACTCCACCAGTGCCCTGGGCAGCCTGGGACAGGCCTTGACAATCCTTTTGGGGAAGAAATTTTTCCTAATATCCAACCTAAACCTCCCACTGTGCAACTTGAGGCCATTTCTTCTTATCCTATCACTTGTTACCTATTGCATCTTACTGAAGATGTCAGATCTTCAAAACCCTTCTAGCAACATGCAGCTTCTGGAAGCAACATGGACCAGGGTTTGAGTTTCCTGATTCCAGGAAAGGAGTTTCCATTAAGCGTGAAGGTGTTGGATGAGCTCCTTTTGTAGGATGTTTTTTTCCTGACGCCTGCCAGTTGGAGGGTCCTGTTAACACCAAGGCCAGTGATGCTGGAATGACAATTGCATTTTGCACAAAGACTGATCTGCACCCAGTGCTTTTGTGCAGGACATGGGGGCAGAGATGTGATTTTTCTGAGGTCATTGCAGTAGCTTGAGGTCACTACAATGTTCGGTTTCTTTCAGCCAGAAGTACCAACCAAAGCACAACCCTCTACCTTGCACTGCTGTATCAGTGCCCATGCTGTGGGAAAATACAGAAGTTTTATAGAGGACAGAAACCCAGCTATGGTGATTATTATATGTATTAATATGGAGTTGTTTATTGCATTTAGAAAATAAGTTGCTAATACTGAGAAACAAGCTGATGAGGTTAATCTTTACTACTGGTTCATTTCATTTTTCTTCCTTCTTATGGGAGAAGTCAGGTGGCCCAGTTACGAAAGCAGAGCTGATACAGCCTCCAAGAAATAATTGCATTTTTCCTTCTCAGAGAGCAAAATCATACTAGGTATAATTATTTTTTCAGTCCCAGTTGTTTCTAGCATGATTTTAGCATAGTTTTGGAGTCCAGGAGGATTTCCTTAATGTCCCTATTTCACAAGAGCTGTCATCTGATGTGATTTGTACTTCTTTAAATGCAGTTTCCCTTGAAACCAGGTCCTTAAATAGCCTGCGTAAGTTTTGAATGCTTGTGTTGTGTCTGATACAGTTAGATTACAGCCTTTATTTCTCTGTAGGTGGGATTTTTGTCTGTATCATTAAAAACAATCTCTCTTCTAAGTTGTCCTCTGCTCAGCTGAAATCCTGAATTTGCTTTTGGGGTCTTTTAAATGCCTGAAGTGTCCCAATATTTCTTGTGGTCACTTTCTTGTGTAGCTAGTGCATTTGCACTAACTTAATAAGTTAGACTACTGAGAGCCTTGTGTCTTAAGGAGCCTTTATGATGATCTCTCCAGACAAAGCAGCACTCACACCAGTTTCATAGTTTCTCCCTAAGGTAAAATTTCTTGCAATCCACTTGAATCAGAAAATATCTTTCTCTTCCTGCCTTAAACCTGTTAATCTTTTAAAATATTAATGAAAAATGCCTGCATAAAAAAAAAAAAGGCAGTCATCAAATAAAATATCAGTGCAATAAAAACTAACCACTCCTTCCCACCCCTGCTTTATTTCTCACAAGCAGGAGAAGCCTGTATCTTGAAGATTTTTCCCAGTGTAGCGTGCCTAAGATGCAGGCTCCTCTCTCTGCCCATGCTCAGAAGTCTTTCACCTGTGTCTCTCATCCTGCTGCTGAAGTACAGGGCTGCCGTCACTTTTCTAGCCTGGATGAAAGCAGCCTTGGCCTACTTATATCAATTCTGAATATTGCATAAAAAAGCATTTCCCAAGCCTCTGGCTTTGATCATAGCATCCCTCTTTCCATCTTTTTGTTGGTTCCTTCTCTGTTGTATGCAGTATTGAAACTCCTGGCAAGATATCCTGACGCTATCATCTCTTGCTTATTATCAAAATGTTGGTTTCCTGTCACAGAATCATGGGATTTTAGGGGTTGGAAGGGACCTCAAAAGATCATCTTGTCCACATCCTCTTAAGTCCACTTCCATTTACCAGATTATTCAAAGCTGTGCTACATTCACTAGCTCCCAGGGAAGGTAGTTGTCAAGGCTACTGTGTGGTCACTTAATTAAAGAAAAAACACAAACAGAAACCAACCAAACAAAAAAACCCCACTAAACACCACCAAACTTATTTATTGTGCCCTTTACTTATATTTCCAGTGTTCACATAAAAACACTTGGGAGCACATGGCTGTTAAAATCACCAGGATGGTGTTGAAAGATATCTCAAAACTTCTGAACATTAACTGCTACTAGATATTTAGAAGAGATCTGCAAACAGAAGCTTTCTTAAGAATTTGTGTTATTTCTTTTCAGTATACAAAGAATTATGAAGATAAAGAGTCTCTTGGAGGTGCCAAGTGAGATGTTTGAGAAACACCATCACAGAGGTTTACTTGGTACCACAGCACTGTTGTAAACAAAAACTGGTGATAATTTACAGTGGATAAGTTTGAAAAAGTACAGCATGGTAGTGGCAGCTGTGGAAGGGCTGGGGTAGGTGGCTCAGATGTGGCTGCAGTTTCTTGGACATGTTGCTGCTCCTGGAAAGCTTTTTCTGAACCTCATTGCTGGTGATTAGAAAGAGTTTAATTTCCAGCATAAATCTTTACTTTCTTTAGCACGTTACTCCGTGCTGATAACTTGGAACCTTTTTGCACTGCAGCGTGCTGGGGATTTTTTTTTCCCTCCAAATAAACACTGCTGTGGAGTGAAGCATCTGTAAAACAGAAAAGAGCATGGCCTCCTTGTAGAATCTCTTCAAGTTTACTTAAAATATATGGACCTAGTGGCCATTTGCAGAAGAGTGGTGGAATAATTTTCATTCCTCATCAGAATTGGTGCATCCATATATAGATCAGGTTTGAAAATCTGAAAGTACTTGGCAGGATGGTGTCGTGTGATCACAGAGACCAGAAGGCTTATGCCGTTTGGACATCGCTTCCCACCGAAACTGGTAAGAGTCATGGGAATTGCTGGTAATGATCACTACCTGTATATTGTGTGGCTTGGAAAGTAAACCTGGTCTCTGCTACAAGAGGGCTTTTCAATCTTGATTGCTTTTTAAAGCACTCATGGTTTGTAGGTGTGTGGTAACTGAGGGAAGGGTGTGGACGGTCTCTTTGTAATTAAAAATAATCTCATTACCATTCCCAGGCACTTTGTGCTTTTCTGTGGTTCTGAGAGTTTTGGGATGGGTGAGTAAGTGGAGAGCAAAGGCAGTTTGAAAGGTGAAGAGGGATATGCTGGTGTTGGAGCTGGGGGCATCCCAGGGCTGAGATGTCTGACAGTGTGGTGGCGGCTCCTCGTGTCCCTGTTGACACACTGAGAGGTGGATGTGCCAGTTCATTGACTGAAATCTCTTAGGGTTTTGTAGCAGTTGCTAAGCAACTGCAAAACACTTCCAAAAATGTAGTTTTCTTCCTTACCCTGGGACTGTCCTTGCAGCAGGGAGAGGAGAGGGGGCGTGAGGAACATGGTGGGGTGGCTGCTCAGCAGCCGCTGTCCATCCTTCCACGCGTCACTGCCAAGGAGATGAAGAAGCGCCCAGCCTCGTACTGCGCTCCCCTTGTGAATTCACAACCCTTTCACACTGTCACAACAATTTCTTTGCTTTTTCTTTTTTTTTTTTTTTTCATGTGCATAAATATTACCCTTGACAAGAGCAGACGCCGTATTTTAAATGTTCCTCTGACAAGGAGTGAAATTCTCCAGTAAAACTTTGGTATTTTAAGGCAGGCGGGCAGACCTGCAGCAAAGGGATGTCAAATGAGAGCTCTGCTGTTGCTGACCCCCCCGGTGCCCTTCACCCCCAGAGGACGGGTGCTCTCCCAGCGTGGGCATCAGTGGAAACACCTTCAATTTTTGCATCACTCCAGCAGTTCGTGTAGTATCAAACCAGCCAGGTGTGTGATCCCTTGTAGCGGTTGGCACGCCAGCTATTAAGTTATGAATTCTACAGTCGATATTTCAAATTATTATTTCCCATAAATTACAACTTCTGTGTAAGGATTGCTTCCAAATTAGTGCGGCTTGAAATTGGCTGGTGTTTCGTGCATTTTTATTGTTAAAATGCGATGTCCTTGTTGGCAGTAATTTTAGTTTTTGTGTTTGATTTATTTTCAGGCACCTTAGTTTTACAACCCATGTTTTATTGGTTTTTTTGGCAGAAAGGCAGCTCCTTGTGATCCAGAGATGCAGAAACAACTGTTAGTTCTTGTCCTTATCAGTTTCTCTTCCCAGTTAAGTTGCAGTTTTTAGGACTTTGAGGGTATTTTTACCTAATGATGTAAATAGGATAATATTAAAATAAAGGTCTGTCCTTTAAACCAGCTGGGAAAAGACCAGGTTGTGCAGCCTCAAATGTTAGTGAGAAGTAGCTGGGCTGTGATTTTTGTGACAAGCTAAGAGATCTGGTGTTTCTTATCTCAAGGAGAGGAGATGGAAGAGAATTAACAATCTGGAGAAGATAATCCTAAAGGATTTTTCACACTGCATCTTCTGTAACATAATAGGGGAATATACATTTGCTGATGCCTTTGAAATTAAGAGTTTTCCTGTGACATATGGAGCACTCATAGATACAGGGTGTTTAAACTTTTCAGTGAGCAGATAACTTTGTGAGGTTTTGTGTTTTGGGGTTTTTTTTTTTTTTCTTATAGCCTATAAAAGGCAGAGGTGAGAGAGCCACGCACAAAGCATTGCAGTGTGTTGTGGACTGGAGAGCCTTTTAAAGTTCGGATGTCGAGCAGGCTGAAGTTGGTCAATGGTAGATTTGAGCTCTAGGTGTAATTTTACTTTGGTGACCCACTGATGCATATGTGGTTTTT
Organism: Megaceryle torquata; assembly: GCA_024611175.1. Classification (NCBI taxonomy): domain Eukaryota; kingdom Metazoa; phylum Chordata; class Aves; order Coraciiformes; family Cerylidae; genus Megaceryle; species Megaceryle torquata. The sequence continues at coordinate 23,784 of JANIJG010009224.1, read as the reverse complement.
GAGAAGAATATCATCTTTTCCCAGGCTCCACCCATACAGCAGAAAGTCATTCATACCTAAATAGGTGGACCCTCAGCAAGTTTGCAGGAGATAAGTTAGGCAGGAGTGTTGATCTGCTTGAGGGTCAGGAGGCTCTACAGAGGGATCTGGCCAGCCTGGATCGCTGGACCAAGGCCAATTGGATGAGTTTCAACGAGACCAAGTGCCAGGTCCTTGCGCTTGGGTCACAACAACCCTCTGCCACACTACAGGCTCAGGGAGGAGTGGCTGGAAAGCTGCCTGACAGAAAAGGACCAGGAGGTTTTGGTTGACAGGTGACTGAATATGAGCCAGTGTGTGCCCATGTGGCCAAGAAGGCCACCAGCATCCTGGCTTGTATCAGAAATAGCATGGACAGCAGGACTAGGGCAGGGATCATCCCCCTGTGCTTGGTACTGCTGAAGCTGTACCTCAAATACTGGGTTCAGTTTTGGGCCCCTCACTACAAAGAGGACAGTTTGCTACTAGAGCACGTCCAAAGAAGGACAATAAAGCTGGGGAAGGGTCTAAAGCACAAGTCTTTTGAGGAGCGTCTGAGGAACCTGGACTTGTTCAGCCTGGAGCAAAGGAGGCTCAGGGGAGACCTTCTGGCTCTTGACAGCTCCCTGACAGGAGGTTGGAGCCAGATGGGGTTGGGCTCTGCTCCCAAGGAACAAGTGACGGGACAAGAGGAAATGGTCTCAGGTTATGCCAGGGGAGGTTTAGGTTGGACATGAGGAAAAGCATCTTCCTCATAAGGGTTGTTAAGCCTTGGCCCAGGCTGCCCAGGGCAGTGGTGGAATCCCTGTGATCCCTGGAGGGGTTTCAAAGCTGTGGTGCTGAGGGACATGGGTTAGTGGTGACCTGGCAGTGCTGAGTTAATGGTTGGACTTGATGATCTCCAAGGTCTCTTCCATCCAAAACAGTTGTATGAAATCCCTCCACATGGGAAGTCGCATGGGTTAAACTCTAATGATACATGTACATGGTGTGTACATATATGCTACTACATATATATATATATTGAGTCCTGTATGTTCCCAGCTGGAATACAGGGGAGCAGCTTCTCCTTTTCATCTGCCTGATGTGATTTTTGGAAAGCTAGGGGTGGATGTGGACAGGGATCCTGGGCTCACTTGCTGCTTTGTGTGGTGAAGAAAGGCAGGGAGCAATCCTGTCCTCCTGTAAATCTCTTTGGAGGCATTTGCATAGTGTCTTTGGATGTTTCCTCCTTTTTCTTCCAGCTTTCTGAAAGGAGTATAAATTATAGCACATTGTTTCAGCAAATTAATCAAGAAAATGTTGGCATTACCTCTTGACTATAATTGATAGCATTATCTAAAAGCATAAAAACTAGTCAGCCAGGTCAAACGTGGGGAAGCTGAATATTTGACATATTCTTCCACTAATAAATGGAAGCAAAAAAAACCTATTAATTTTCATAATAAAAAAAAAATCAAATTTCACAAATGATTGAACTCAGCGATCAGCTTAGAATGTTAGTGCTGTTGGCAAGTGGTATTACAAACCAACACATCTAGTTCAAATCGACACAACCATAAACTAAGAACTTTTTTTCTTTTATTTCAACATCAGTAGAGTCAGAAAAAGTTCCTATCTTTATCTTTTCCAAAGATTTTTACAAATGGTAAGACCACAGGAACAGCACAAGTAGTTTGTTACAGCAGGCTTCTGATAAAAACCATTTATAGACAATGAGATGCCATCTTTTAATAGAAAATATCTACGTACAATTCTTCAAGACTAATTTGTTTAAATAATGACTATTGTGTGAAAACTTGCACGGATGGATGAGGCTCCTTGTCCTCATGGGATCCGTGGTGAGGCTGGTTGGTGAGGTACTAAGAGCATTTAGTCTTAGAGTAATTTTTTTATTATTATTACTATTAGTTTTTTAGCTATAAAGAATCTCATATTTTTCTCAGATTTATGTGAATGTAGGACAGAGGCTTTGGTCTGTCTGGATGTGATGACCGTGAAGATGATGCCTTTTGAACACTGAACTTTATATGAGACTGTTTTTAACTTGAGTGTTCTGTGTTTGAAGATTGTCTGATCCAGGATGGCAGGTTGACTTTTAGGGCATATCTAGTGCCATTTAACATGCCCCAGGGTATCTGAGACAGCATGATGGGCAGGATCCTGGTGTGTAAGAAGCCCCAAGAGTGAGGTGTCACTGTGTTTATATAGTGTTGTGACAAGGAAGGAGTGTCTTCTACTTGCGAGCAGTCTGTAGGAGTAAAAGCAGAGATGGGATGTTAAAACTTTGTACGCCTGGGAGCTGAAACTGCAGAGACCTTTGGCAAGTCCTGAGAACTGGTTTTTTGCTGGGTTGGGTTGCGTTGGTTTGGGGGTTTTTTGTTTGTTTGTTGGTTTGGGTTTTGTTTTGTTTATTGCTGGCAGTGATTCTTTTTGGTCCCGTAGTCTTTTTGGTGTTCCCATGGGATCAATTCCTGCATGGTAAACAAATGTGTGTATCTTAGTAATAATTTTCAAAAATTTGTAGGAATAGTTAAAAAATAAACCAAACAAACACAAAGAAAAAATCCCAACAAAACCCCAAACCCCCAAACCTGAAAAAGCAAGGAGTTTTTATAACTTCCTTGGTCACTAACTTGATTACAGTGGATGTATAAAAAGAGGTCCATTTTAGTAGTACATTATGTTTCCATGGTAACATTGACATACTAATTTAGAAACCCTTCCAGCTAGTTTGGAGAGCACTAACATTGCACTAGGATACCAAAATATGAAAAGACTTATTGTCAAAGTCACTGCTAAATGTTTAGGATGAGCCCTGTAGATACACGTGGACTTTCCCCCTTCCAGTTTCTATTAGGATTCTCATTTTTTTTTATATTATTAAAAAAAAAAAAAAGGTGACCAGAAACAAATTAATTTATCTTTATGGTTACACTGTTTTTCTTATTAAATTGTTTTATTTTCATCTTGGAATTGGAACTTTAGGGTCCCATTGTGGAAGCTGTGGTAGGTGCAGCTTTCTGAGCTTTTATTTAAAAAAACAAAACAAACACTAACAAAAAACCATAAAAAAACAAAACAAAAAAAAAAAACCAACAAAAAAATAAAGGAAAAAAAAAAAAGAGGGAAAAAAACCCCCAACCCACCAAAACCAAGCAAACAAAAAAACCAAACAAAACCCCAAACAACAGCAACAAGAAAGGCATTTCAGGCTCTTTGGTCATGAGGATTATTATTAAACCTGCAAGCAGAATGCAGCTGAAACCATTGTATCCTTATGTGTCTCTGCACTACAGAGAGCTCGGAGATGCTTCATTTACCCTGCCAGCCTTAGAGAGTGTTGACTCTGAAGCGGAACAATTCAGCCTGTGTCTGAAGGCTGCTGGATCTTCTCATCTGCACATGCAGTGAGTGTGTCTGTGTGCAGTGCTCCTCAGCAGGTTGAGGGGCCAAGTACAAATACCCAAACCAGGTGATGCTGTGTTCGTGCCACCCTTTCAAGCTTTCTCTGAACTGTTAACGCTGCCCAGGCATGAGTTTGTAAGGAGTAGCCAGTGCTATGAGCTGGGGGGTGTTGGATGCAGATACTTGCATTAAATGAAATAGTTAATGTTAAGATTTTTAAATTAAAATTGAACAAACCTTCAGGAAAGCAGACATGTTTCAGAACTGAGCCAGGCTGTAAATGATGCTTTCCTTCTTTGTCCTCCTCCCTTCCTTTTTGGAAGGAAGGATGTTAAGTTTTTATCCTGCATCAGTTCTTCATCCTGATTTTGCTGCACCTCTACAAGTGGTTGCAGCAGTGTAACCTGAGGGATGTTTCAGAGGAGAAAGTTCTGAACAGTGTGCGAGAGGTGGGCAAAGCCACAGTCCTGCTGGCGTGTGGCTCCCCACAGCCTTATTCAAGCGCAGAGCGTGCCTGTCCTTGTCACTGCACCTCTTCTCTCAGAAGCCTGGCCCTGCCCAGCCGCTTGATCTGCAGCATCGTGGTGATGTGCTGCTGGGCCAAAATGGCCTCATTTTAGGTCAGAGAGGTAATGGATCAGTGTTGCAGCACTACCTAAAGAAGCTGGTCTCAAACTGGGATGGGCTCCAGAACAAACCTCGGGGTGAGTTTGGGCCACATACCCATAGTCCCCTTCCAGAAGCACACTGATGTTGGAGCTTGCACTGGTGGGGATGGAGTGAGTAGGAGCCCAGCCTTTTCAGTAGGGGTGAAACGTGGACTGTGAATGGCCAAGTGTCTGTGCCCAGGTGGAAGAGTGAGCCTTGGCCCCAGTCAGATACCCCCCTGCAGCACTGGGAGCTCATGGCCACACGTGCTGTGGAGCCATCCCAGCTGTGTTCCAGCTGCCCACTGCTCCCTTCCACTGCGAAGGTAAATAAATACTTAAAGAGTTTGAATTACATTACCTAGCAAGAGCAATTTCCTATTTCCACGTGTTTTGCTCCTTATAACTCAGTAACAGCAGCAATGACATTTGGGAATTGTCTAGAGATTAAAAAAAAAAAAGGTAAGTCTATTTGAATTTACCTACCTAAAATGTGTTCTGACAACAGTGATTTAGTTGAAGAACTCGTGTCCTGCCTGAGCACCTTGTTTAGTTTTCCCAATTCCACCTCCCTTTACTACTCAATGTATTTCTTGGCTGAGAGGTTTTCTCATCTGTGATGGCTAGAGGACTCGTGTCCCAAGGTTGTCCAAGCTTAAAATGGCAATTAGGGTGATTCTGGGAGCAGATAGCCATCATCTAATTGATTTCAGAGGGTTTGTGGAAGGTGGTGTCCTTCTTTATTTTGTTTTGCTTTTTGTGAGGTTTTTAATTCTCGGGTGTTTTTTGTTTTATTTTGTCTTTAAATGCAATATTTGCCTGCCCACCAGTTAGAGAGACTAATGCGTAAAGACAAAGACAAAGGTCTTCCTTTAACAGAAGTAACCCCCTGCTACAGTGCAGAACATGAAAGCAGAGGCTGTTTTTTCTCTTTCTGCACCCCAAATCCAAAAGCCTGCTTGCAGCCTCCTGACACAGGGGCCCGTTTGTGAACTGCCAGTACAGGCAGCTCAGCCCTGTCGTCTGCCCGGCCCTTCACCTGGAAGGAAGATTTGGGCACATCACCACTGAGATACAATCATGGAATGCTTCAGGTTGGAAGACACTTCCAAAGGTAATCTGGTCCAGCACCCTTCTGGTGAGCAGGGACATCCTCAACTAGATCAGGTTGCTCAGAGCCTCATCAAGCCTGACCTTGAATGTCTCTGGGGATGGGGCCACCAATACCTCCCTGGAGAACCCGTGCCAGTGTTTCACCACCCTCTGTGTGCAGAACTTCTTCCTAATGTCCAGGGATGTTGGGGGGCTGTTCTTTCCCGTGAATGTGGGGTGCCCTTACCCACCCACAGCCCCTGTGCCAGTGTCCTGTTGAGCACTTAAAGCTTGGTTTTATTCACAACCAGTACAGACAGGTTGGATTTATTAAAGCATGACCCAGGCTCCTTTTCCAAGCAGATCTGGATATTTTTTATTGTACTTTATTCTGCAAAGGCAGCACACGTCCTCCTCTCTCCAAGGGTGTGTTCGTGTCTAGTTTATCCTAGCTTCCCCAAACACGTAAAAAGTTGTTCCTGTGTCACTTTCTCCACCCAGCAATGTGCTTGTAGGGCTGCTCATTCACAATCCCTTGTTCTCAGTGTCCCAAGCTTCTGTTTACCTACGTGTTAATGTTCACCGTGCCCGGCGAAGCTGGGTTTTGCTGTTGGTGGCAGTGACACAAGCTGCATGTTTTCTCACAGTCTAGCGCAGGAATAGACAGAGAACAGAGCTGTTGTCACGACTGGAATTAACAGACCATATGGTGCCTACATCACCTTTATCTTGTATCATCATCTACTGCAGAAAAATTATTGGAAACTGGTTTTTATTTCCAGGCTCAAGTCTTCAATGCAGATTGTCTCCTTTTTCTTCCCAGGTTCCTGCGTGTTGTTCTTAGACTAGCAGATAAAGTATCTCCTCAGGTGTAAAAGATAACCTAACTGTAGAAATATTTTCTACTATTCCTTTTTTTTTTTAAGCAGCTGTGTCACTTAGTATTCCCAGGAGGTTGGCACTCCTTGAAGTATATTTTACTTCAATATGGCAATATAATACCTGATCCATGGGTGTCTTACTGATGTTTCCTCTTCAGTTTCCTCCGTCCCCATGCTTTATTAAAGAAATCAGTCTAAGCTTATGTAACTTGAATTCTGAGTTGTTGGATTTTTTTGTTCAAAACAGGTTATATTTCACTTGTGCCAGTGTTTCAGAACTTTAAGTCAAAAGTGCTTCAGCAACAGTAAGCTGATGGGATAAAACAGGATTTAACTGGTGCATCTTTCTTCAAAAGCTTTGTCCTGAGTCGTCTTTCCAAAAGACTTGAGTTTTGTCCTTTCTAAACTAAACCGATGATATAAAGGGGACTCAGGTGCGGTATGAACTACATTCAGATTAGGAAGAGCTGAAAATACAAGTCTGGACAAATATTTAAAGTTCAAAAGAATCCAAAGAGGTCAAGAACGTAAAAATGCAGCACTGTAATTCACTTTACAAAAAGTTATTCCCAAATAAAACTATTTCATGTTACGGAGAAACTTCAGAAAAGGGTGTAATGCCATTAAAAAACCAGGAATACTACTAACAAGGGTCTGAAGTATGATGGGAGGGAGCCCTGTGAAGATCCCAACTGAGCATACTGCAGGGGGGAGTTGCAGCTCTGAAGATCTCACCTCACTGAACTTAGTGGAAGAACCCTGTTGATGTTGATTGGCACTGCAGCAAGCTCTGTGCTTCTTGTGTGAACACATCAAACAGCTGGTCACTTGCAGGTGTTTTACCCCTTGGAGATCAAGAATATTTGAAGGGTTTTTAGGAAATAAAAGCACAAATGCAAAAAATTAAACTGAAGGCAAAATAAAATTGAAGTATGAAAGAAATTTTCAGCATAGGTGACAAGAATCAGGAATTAACACAGAAATATAAACGAAATTTCTTTGGTACTTATTTTGTAGGTGCATAAACCCAGGGAATGGTCTACTACAGCAATGGGGAAAAGGCTGTAGCTCTTGTGGTCTCTATTATTATATCTACCAACACATGAGCTAAAAGATGGTTGAGAATAATCTTCAGTTTGCAGGTAATGAACTGGAGAAGGGATCAGCTCATTTTCCTGACATCTGAAATTCCTAATTGCTTATTAGCCTTTATATGTGTGAAAGTCATAATAAGGCTGCCTGTCTCTCTGATTCTTTTGCAAATCTCTCATCAGAGGAAGAAAATGAATCCCATGAATGAACTTTGCTGTCTCTAAAAACCTATTACCTAAATGTGATGATATGAACTTTACTTATTATGACAGATCTACTTTCTGCTGTCATGATACAGAGATGATAGTGGGTTTTCTTCCACTTATAATTCCATTCTCAGCTCTGTTGTGTAACCCATCTCCATTTACATAAAGTGATCCCCCCCCCCGCATTGGATCTATTCTGATACATCTTCTTAGTCTTTTTTCTAAAATTGAAAATCAGAGAGTCATTTAGGTCAAAAAGAACCTTTAAGATCAAGTGACATTCAAAGTTCCCACTAAACCATGTCATTCAGCACCACTTTTACATGGCTTTTCAGTCCCTTCAGGGATGGAGACTCCACTGCTTCCATGGCCAGCCTGTTCCGGGGCTTAACAACCCTTCTGGGGAGTAAGTCTTTTCCTTGTGTCCAAGCTACACCTCCCCGGGGGCAACTTGAGGCCTTTTCCTCTTGTCCTATCACTTGTTTTTTGGGAGCAGAGCCTGACCCCCCTGTCAGGGAGCTGTCGAGAGCCAGAAGGTCTCCCCTGAGCCTCCTTTGCTGCAGGCTCACCAAACCCAGGTCCCTCAGCTGCTTCTCAACAGACTTGTGCTCCAGACCGTTCCTCAGCTTCACTCCCCTCCTCCGGACACGCTTCAATCACTTGATGCCCTTCTTATAGTGAGGGGCCCAAAACTGCACCCAGTACTTGAGGTGCAGCCTTAAATAGGAGTAAAAGAAACCAGGAGAAGAGAAAATGAATGTTGATTGCAACTAGAAAACAGCTTGAGTAGGTGCGGGTGCAGAGGAGCTGTCAGAGCTCACCTGGCGCTGTTACTGTCACACCTGGACACACAGTGACAATTCTTGCCTGCTGTCACTCCCTGCTTCATGTCCTGGTCTTGAAGGCAGCGACTGCGGACGAAGGGTGCGCGTTCATGCAATTTTAGTGTTTGGTGCTTCAGCCTCTGGCAGCAGACTTTGGGGAAGTTAATTCTTTTCCCTGCTCACTTTGCCTATTTCATGCCATCTCCAGCGTGACGTGTCTCCAGTGCTGACTTTGTTCTTTCAGTTGTACCGGGGCTGTCATCTCGTTTGAGGTGCGGGTCAGTGGGGGAAAAAAAGCCAAGTGTGGAAAAATGCACCATTGCCTGGGATCGGAGTGGCACCGGTGACCTAAATCTGCAGTGCTCTGTACTCCATGGCTGATCCAGATTCCTCAGGCTGCAGCCTGTCTGTCTGCTGCAGCTGCAGAGCAAGAAGAGCTTTTTGTAGTAGAGCAAGGATCTCGGCCACTTTCATCTGCTAAAATTTGGAGTTTGAAAATCTGGGACAAAACAGAGGGTAATAGAGGAAGAAAGGCAGAAAAAGAGAAGTTGTGCTCAAGAAGCTTGACCAAAACCCAAGAGCTTGAGTTTTGGTTGTACAGTGTTTCAGTGATTTAGTTTATTAGTTTACTAGAACAGGCATGAAATGGCTATATTTGTGTATACAGACAATAATAATACATGATAGAATTTCTGGGGCTGGAATAGACCTCCAAGATCATCAGGTCCAGCCTATGACCCAACACCATGTCATCAGCTAGACCAACAAAAAGTGAGACATTTGCTTTTTTTGTGTGGGAGGAGAAACCAAGAGCTGCCTGCAGGCAAAACATTTCTAATTAATTTTTATCCTTTCTTTGTCTTTCTGTCTGTCTTTTTTAAAAAAGAAAAGACCCTTCTTTTTAATTGTGTGTTTTGCTATTGCCCAGGCTGATGCTGGAGAGCATCCTTGCAGCCTCTATAAATTGATTCAGCGGGTGGCCGACAGCGCTCTGTGCTTCCTCCAGGTCAGGGCTGCCGTACTTTGCCGCTGTCTCTTATGTCCGTGAGCAGGGGCACTCGCATCCGACACGTAGGAGTCTTGAATTTTAAGAGCATTTGGCAACAACCCCCACGCATGCCCACTGTGATGTCTGCTCACAGAAAAACCACAGAGCAGGAGCAGCTGGGGAGGTTTACCTGAGGAATAGTGAGATGCAGCTTGTAGAAGCATGCCTCGTTTTGCTGTTAAAAGCAGATATATTTTGGTTTACTTCCAGGCCACAAGAACTCTTCTGACTTCTTTCCTGACCCCCAGTAATGGCACCAGCACCCCAGGAAAAGGATCCTGTCAGTGCTAATGAATATATATATTTTTTTTTTTTCAAAGTCCATCTAACCAATAAGAAAAATTGTTTCATTTGGTTTTTTATGGGTTTTGAACCCAAAGAAAGTGAGGACTTGGGGTGAGTTCCACTCCCCCCCGCCTTCTTTTCCTTGATTATGAGAAGTTTCTGGGTGGTTTTGCTGGTTGAACAGTCCGGAGGAAAACAGCAACATTCCTGCAGGGGCTTGCAAGAATTTATACTGCGTTTTGCTGACACCTATTTTTATATCAGAGATGGCAGAAACACACTGACATATCTAATCTATCTGCTTGGGAGTAGATTTAATTTCCATACGCACCCAGTGTCTCAGTGGGTATAATAAGTTGAGTTACTTGTTTTAGCTCATCTGTGCTTTTCCCTTCCCCTGGACCTGATCCAGGAAAGGTCTTGAAAGAGAAGGTTTTCTGGGGGGAAGGAGATTTGATTTGCATGACAGAGGAAAAATTGAACACACTCACAAAATTTGATGGCTCAACTTGATAACCTGTACTTTTAGTTGGTCTAGAAGTGTTTTGTTCTGCTCTCTCTAAATCCTAGTAATCTGTGAGGATGCTGGTCCTCTGTTATTTTTATTCTTTGATGTCTTAAAGAAGTTATTCAGTTCCTAGATTAATAAATGGGTTCACTTCTTATCTCTGGCAGTATTTCTGTCATTTGTCACTTGTATCTCCCCCATCACAAGGTAAAGCCTCTCTGCTCTTTATAAAATCCTTTGTATTCTAAACAGTGACATTTTACTTGGGATCTTTATCCTGCTTTTTTTTTCCTGGCATTCAGGGTAAAATACATAAATAAATACCATAAACACACACACATGTACATATGTCATGTAAAAAAGAAGTCTGTAGTTGCAATGATTTCTTTTCAAGCTTTCTCATGCAATACTGAAATTAATGGCAATGGTTGGCATTGCAGTTACTCTTTTTCTACTATAGATACTGATGATAAATAAAATAAGATGAATGAATCCATGTGTGGGAGGAAAAAAAAAAAGTGTTTTTTAAAGTATTAGTAAGATGCTTTAACAGAAATTGTCACTAACAGCCTGGTATTTATTTATCCTTCAGTTCCTGAATGGAGTTAGATGAAAAAGATGGAGTCTGATACATTGATGTAATTTGGTGCTTCCCTGTGAAAAGTTAGTACTTAGATTTGTGGCAGCATAGCAGTTTTATATGTTTGGGTTTTTGTTTTGTTTTGTTTTGTTTTTCCCCAAGTTATTGTGCTTCTATATATTTAATAGAAGGACCTTGCAGCAAAGACCTACAAATTTCTCTCCACTATATATATTGTTTTTTCTTTCTATTAGATGCTGATTCAGTAGAGGGAGGGATTTGCTTGTTTAGCTTTGTCCCCTTCAGATACCCTCTGTGGGGAAAAACCCAAAGCTTTTAATAAGTATTACTTTTACTACAGCCAGATCTACACTTGAACACTTTTGCATCCTGTGTTGTTTCCCCATGTTGTGTAACTTGAGCTTAAGCTTCCAGGCAGCCAAGGACTTGTTTCCCTAACTCTTGTCCATGAGGAATTACTGGAGAGAAAGAGAAGTTCCCTCAAGCAGTTTTACTGCTGTATGTCTTTGGCCCAGGCTGCCCAGGACAATGGTGGAGTCCCCATCCTTGGAGGTATTTAAAAGCCATGTAGATGTGGTGCTGAGGGAAATGGTTTAGTGGTGCCCTTGGCAGTGCTGGGTTAATGGTTGGACTTGGTGACCTTAAGGGTTTCTTCCAACTAAAATGATTCTATGATTATAAGAAGTAAGACAAGGACAGGAGCTTAAGCTAGGCACATCAGGGCTCTTCCTTTGAGGAAGAGAATTAATTTATCTTAAGTTTGGTAGTATGAATGCTCTATTGGCTTCAATTTATGTACGTTGAGTCCACCTTGTACTGAATTCATGCTCTATCAGACAGTTCAAGTGCCCAATATTGTGAGCAGGCATGACAGCAAAATCCTTTCATAATGATGATACCTGGGTGGAGCGTATCTGGTTGCACATTGGAAGCATTAGACGTAGGAGGTTCTGGTTTAGGAAGTGTAAAATACTGTGCCTTCAGGCAGCTGTGCAGCTTTGGTGTGAGGAAGACTGTGGAAGATGGTTTTGCAAGGGTAACACGAAAAAACCGCGTTGCTCATTTTAACCCTCCGTGTCTTTTGTGGTTTCACTTCATAGCACAGAAAGGTGGACTTTATGCAGTTTCTATTCCTAGTGGTGGTTTAGTTAAGGGGTGGAAACACAGACAAGTTTGAACACAGGGTAGTGGTTTGCTTTGTTTTTAACTTGCGTTGGTATCAGCGGTGTGTGGTGAGCTGGCAGCACAGCAAGTCCTGTGATAAGAGTGAGTGTCTGGGCAGTAGATGCTCCTCCCTGCGCTCCAGCTTGAAATCTTCTGCAGATCGCCTGCTGCAGATGGGATTGACTGTAAGTGGGGGGTATGTTGTTAGAGAGAAAACATCCGAGGGATTTTTCTTCTTGAGAGGTTGCTGTTTGGATTTGAAGGGGGAGGAGGGAAACTTGAAACTTCTCTCTGTCAGCACCATGATGCTGAGTGCCTGCTTGCAGGCACCGTCTCCGCTTGTCAAAGTCACCAACTAAAGCCAGGTTTAGGCACGTACGTTTTTAATGACATAACCCTTTGGGGGTGGCTTTGTGTACTTTTCTACTAGCAGATCAGAAAATAGGAGGAGTCTTACCGAGTCCTTTGCCCCGTGTCGAGGTTGTAGAAGCAGAGCAGCTGAGGGGTTTGTATTGTGTAGAAAGTGACTTCTTCCTTAGACAGCTGCTTATTTTTGCTTTTGAGTGTGTGTGCGTGTGTATTTAACTGAAGAACATGTGTTGGCACAGTTGTGCTGTTTAAATTAACGCGGGGTGCCTCAGTGCGTACACGGCTCTCCCAGCGAGCGCAGCACGACGTTTTACTGTCCGAAGACAATGCTAATGACAGCAGCCTTCAAATGGCCTTGTAATGTCATAAGACAATATTCCGATCCCAGAACTGCAAAGCGATGAAGAGATTTACCCTCGTCAGACAGGGGAGCAGGAGCTGACCAGCAGCCCTTTGCTTCCCTTCCCTGCTCCTGCTTCCCAGGAGCAGCGCCGGGGTTTGTCACAGCAGCGAGAGCCGTCGCAGAGCAAACGCCCCAGCGTTCGGCCGTGCTGAGAGCTGTAGGAACACACCTTCCCAGGGCGATCCACACTCTGCTGCTTTCAGCTGACAGGTGAGCCATCCGCCAGCATCCTGGGCAACCAAAACATCTGGGAAGGCACTCACTGCTTCTGGCCACCCCTTACTGATTGCTGCTCCGCTGCCTGGTCCCACCAGGGATGCTTCTCTGAAGGAGAGCTCAGTATCGGTTTAGTGCTTTGCAATTACTACATAGGGGATGCTATTTTGCATTCCTGTAACTTATAAAGCAGAGGTTCAGAAGTGAAGCATTTTATATTAGTTGTGCTTTTTTTGACTATGAGCTTTGGTGGAGGGTACTGCGTCCGGTTCCGGAGCCCCCAGCACAAGGATGTAGACATAGTGGGGTGTGTCCAGAGGAGGGCCACCAAGATGATCAGGGGAATGGAGCATCTCTTTTATGAAGACAGGCTGAGGGAGTTGGGGCTGTTCAGCCTGGAGAAGAGAAGGCTCTGGGGGGACCTTATAGTGACCTTCCAGTACCTGAAGGGGGTCTACGTGAAGGTGGGGAAGGTCTATTCAAAATGGTTTGTAACGATAGGACAAGGAACAATGGTTTTAAGGTAGGAAAGGAGAGGTTTAGACTGGATATTAGAAAAAAGTTCTTTAATCTGAGGGTGATAGACCCCTGGAATGGGCTGACCGGAGAGGTGGTAGAGGCCCCATCCCTGAAGTCATTCAAGGTCAGGCTTGATGGGGCTCTGAGCAACCTGCCCTAGGTGGAGATGTCCCTGCTTGTCTAGGGAAGTTGTACCAGATGACCTCTAGAGGTCCCTTCCAGCCTGAAACATTCTGTGATTGTCAGATGCAAGCAGGGTGGCTGTGGTGACTAGAGGGGGGCTGCTGTGCTGTCTTTGAGTTATAGCTTATAAAAGCAAATAAGTGGTCATTTCCAAATTAATAAACATTTGCATATATATTATTAAACCTGAGCATCATCTCTTACTGTGTAAAAATAACAACTCCCTTATCAAAAGAGTTGGTAATAATGCATGGAACCAGAGAATAAAGATGTAGTGGCAGGAGCCATATATGTTTGTTCTTTCATAGGAAATACTAAATTCAGACATTTCCATCCTCATATGTGCTCCTTTTCAGTGGGTTCCTTGTGTGCTGCTGTAGTAATCGCATTGGATAATCACAGAATCATTTAGGTTGGAAAAGACCCTTGGGATCATCATGTCCAACCATTACCCCTACTCTACAAGTTCTCCCCTAGACCATAAATATGACAGCATGGACAACATGATGAGAAAATGAACTGAAGGAGAGATTGTTGGCAGTGCAGAGACACTGGCTGGTGACCTCACCAACCATAAACTGCATTTGTAGTAGTACCATGGCTTGCTTACAGTGTGGACCTCAGCAGCATGAAACCATTTTGCAGGATCATTGGTTGGCACGTTGATATTACCATGGCGAAGTTCACTTCGTGTGTGTTAGCAATGAGCAGGTAGGAGAGCCTCGTATCCAGACCCTGAGATCTCACACCAGCCACTTGGCAAGTGTCTTCAGTGCCTCCCTTCTCCCAGCCCTGCTTCCCAGGAGCCGTGTGATGAAGCACCAGAGGGCTGCGCTTTGATTTCAGTAGCTTCGTTATTATTAAGTTGTGCTCATCTCTAAGATGGATGGTTTTAAAATGTACTCTGTGTTTGATCAGGATACTAAAGAAAAAAAAGCTGATTTAAGGAAAATGACATGGGGGAAGGGAGTTGCATGTTTTACAGTCTTGAGATTCCAGGCATCCCTGCTGTGAAAAAGGGGAGTTTATTTAATTAGCCAGTTTCTGTGTGGGTTTGCTGAGTTGCTTTAGTTTGTTTGTTCTCTGTCCGCTTGTAATAATGACATTATTTATTTCCACTACGCTGAAAAAATGACTTCAGTGATCTCTGTGGCTTGCTGTCTGCTAGGAATGCTGCCTCAGAGTTGTATCACTATGAATATTTGTATGTTCCTGCTTGTACTGGGGGCAGAAACATCAAGATTGTTTGCATATCTTCTATTTTCTTTTGACAAAATCATTGCAGTTGTGCCTAAGCATGGTCTTTCATGAACTGCAAGGAGCAGATCATGTCTCTGTTATCAGATGGGTTGGTTCAGTCCATGTGATGGGTACCACAGAACCCTCGGTGATTTCCCTGCCTAGTTTGTGTTCTGTGGCATCAGAAAATCTCCTTTGATTAGACAGTTTCTAAATACCTGGCTTTCTTATACTCTCCACTGAGTTCTGTCCCAGCGTATTCTGCATCTTCCTGCCCATCTGTATTACCATAGAGTATATATGGGGCTCCTGTAGCGTATTCAGTATTATGGGATGTCAGCCAGGCTAGCAAAACCCATCAGCCTCCTGTTTAGCCTCTACTGACACCAGCATCAGCAGCTCCTTGTCCTTCTCAGCCCTTTCCTGAGCTGATTCCTAAATGCTCTGCACAAAGAGGTCCTGCCCAGCACTGCTTGTTAACTAAGAGCCTTGCTGAATAAGTTCCAGGTGCCCGCAGCTAGAAAGGAGAGGTGATGGGTTTTTTTTCTAGGTAGTCTTTGTTCTGCCTCCTCACGTTTTCTTGATTTCCTCAAGTCATCCTGTTTTGTGTGCTGTTGACAACTAAATCGGGGAGATGGAAAAAGCAGAAGAGGGGAGGAAATGCCCAGTGCATACTGAGAAGCAAATATCTCAGTCTTTCAAGCAATGGAAGTGATGGGAAGAAATTGGTATCTGTGGTGATGAATTTTAATGTGTACGTTGTGGTGTTTGTTACTGTATCTTCTGTGTCTGGATCCCTTGCTGTTGAGGATGGGGCGAAGCAGAGAGACATTGATTTTTGGTACCACTGAAACAGAGGTAGCAAGATCAGATGAGGGTGCCCTGATCCAGGCTGCCCAGAGAGGCTGTGGAGTCTCCTTCTCTGGAGAGGTTCCAAACCCACCTGGATGTCATCCTGGGCAACCTGCTTTAGGTCCTCAGGATGTAGCAGGAGGGTTGGATGAGATGATCTCCATCTCAAAAAAAAAAATGTTTTCAGATAGTTGCATATGCTGTGATGTGGCTAAATTGTAAATACCGTAATAGAAAAGAAAAAAAAACAATTGCTTTTTTTTAATCTCAGGTGTTTCTCTGGTGATGTCCATTCTTGTAACTGTGCCCATCCAGCAAGTCTTGATCCTGTCTTTTTTTTTTTTTTTCTTGAACAACCTAAACCATGTTGTCTAGTATAAATTTAAATATTTTGCAGTCAAACGCAAATATCCAACCCAAAAACTACTCCAGGTGTAAACCATCTGGGAGTAAACCATATTCTGTTAGTGACTGAAATGGAAAAACAGTGTTTGAACAGTGTCTTCCTTGCTTTCATATTTATTTATTTTTTAATTAGGTTGCCCCTGGTATTTCAAGAGGCTTTACACAAATACTGTATATTTTCCCAGCAAATCCAAACACCGTGTAGCAGGGCAGAGCACAGTTGGAGGCTGGCTCAGTGCCCGGTGTCTGCTTTTAGCCACTGCAAAGGCCCTTCTCTTTCTCAGCAGTGCTGAATGTGATGCAGATAGCCAGCATTTTCTAGCCAGAGGACTGGAGAAAAAAAAAAGAGAATTTCTGAATCCTGATGAATCCCATGTTACAAGTCCTGGCCTGAGAGAAGGTGTCAGTTTGTAAAGCTCCAAAGAAAGAGGATCCAATATATTGTAAACATGCAGGTTAATATGCTGAGACCTACAGCGCCTGATAAATTCTCATATAATTTTTAAAGATATCTTTTGTCTCCCAGCTGAAAATTCACACACATTTCGTTTGTGTATATATTCTAAAAGCGTTCTGGTTTTCCAAGTGCATAGTATGAAATGGTAGATTTCAGCTGGTTTTTGATGCTCTGACCCTTCACTGCTGTCTAATGTACGTATGAATTCTGTCTGCCTAAACTTTGGACAATACATTTTCTTCCTAAAGGTATTTTTGAGAATTCCTCCGGAATAATTCACAGACTCCTCAAGGCACTATTGGTTATAGGTTGAAACAGATAGTATGTCAAGAGATTGGCAACTTGATTTGATGTTATTTCTCACTGACTGAAGATGCTGGATCTCTCTCTCCCTCCCTAAAACAGAGCAATACCAACACAATATTGATGCATCCTTGATGAGCTGCTGCTCATAGCATCGTGCTCCTTTTGGAACTTGACATCATGTGAATCCCTCTACAAGGTGCATGAATGAAATATTCAAAAGGTAGGGTTTGTGACCTAGTTAGGAGTTATGTGGATGATCTCTTCTCCTTGGTTGAACTGAGGAACCAACTGAAGTAGAGCGAGAGATGCCTTTACATCTGACAAATTGTCTTAATTTTTGGTTTGGTTTCTTGTAATGGCAGAGCCATTTATGAGTGTGTGCTCTTTTGATTTCGGACTGAATATAAACCAGGTAGACATCAGAAAAAAATAATAGGCACAGTGAAATTTAACCACATAAAAATCAATGTTTGTTTGGTTGGGTTTTGTAGAGAGGAAGCAAGAATCCCCTTTTAGTACTAGAAGCACATATGTAGCTGAGTCCTATTTTCATCTCCTCCTCTTCACCAAGAGGTGTTAGTAACTGATGTGCGTGATCTGCTGCCGAGGGTGGTGGGTTAGGGATATTAGGAGAAACAGACTACATTGCTTACATCTTGCACGGTGCCTTCTTTGTGTAACGAAGGTGTGCGAGTTCTGATTTTTCAAGAGGTAGTCTTGGACTTTTTACATTCCAGTTTGACTTGCTACATTTGATCTTCAGAGACACCCAAGCACCCGTTTCTTCGTGATCACAGTTTGACCTCTTGAAAGTATGCACAGAGTCTCCAAATTTAGACTTAATTAACCATTACAACAAAAAATACAGGCCTAACTTTTTCAGAACCTGAATTCGTGTTTTTGTAAAAAATGTGCAAAAATTGATCTGTTTCTAGAAATGGGGTTTTTTTTTTATATCCTATGTGGTAGCTGTTGGGAAAGGTAGTAAATATGCTTCAGATTCGCTCCAATTACACTGCTCCAACTGGAGTTACTCGTTTCAAAAATTGGTTTTCTTTTCTGGTAGATTAGGCAAAGCTGAATACAATTAGATGTGCTGAAACATCTGTTCAACATTAACTCTCAGAATGAGAGGTTACCGGCAAGTTTTTGTTAGTCATAATTATTACAGGACTTTTTATTTTTAATTTTAAAACCAACACAGTTATGCAGGTGAAGAAATGGAGGATTCCATTGTGGAAAACACCAGGTACAGTTTTTGAGTGAGATAAGAAAGTGGCACATCCAGATGTGAATACTTCACATAAACCATCAAACCTTTTAAGTCACCTTTTGCTGGTAGTACCAAAGCCAGCAAAGTTTCCCTGAGCTTCATGCAGACAAAGGTCAGTGATGACTTGAATTTCATTCTCTTCAAAATTTCCATTCAGCTTTTGTGACTGTAACTGCCTTGGATTGTGGGGGGGGTTCTTTGTTTCCCTCTATTATGGTATTTTTTTCAAAGAGACAGCAAGATGAATATTTTTACCAAGAAAGATGCTTGGGAGGTTTAACCCAATTTGGTTATTTGGTGCAATTTCCAGATTTTGTTTGCAAGTTCAATGCAATTTCCAATTTTTTATTTCAATCATGGGAAACATGTTATAAGTAAGCTGTTATATATCATGTAACTTGTGGTTGCAACCACCTGCTCTGCTACATACACTGTGTTCTCAGTGGGGCAGGGGCTGAAGCTTTGAGCTTTCTCTTGGTTCATTTACAGGTTGGCTGGCTTGGGCACACAACATTCCTCTTTGTGTGCTGCATGTCTGTGTGTGTGGTATCCTGGTGCAGATTTCTTGTCATCTGGATAATTGAAAGGAAGTTGCTTGTGTGGCTTTCACTTTTTTTATTGTGGTATTTCTATGGTTATAAAGTTCAGGGGCACGGCTTTGCTGGACCTGGCTGAAGGCAAAAGGCAGAGGAGCCATGGAAAGTATATTCAGTTATAAATAATTTAGCTTTTCATGAGGAGGGCAGACTGCAAGATGCTTTTAGTTGGCATGATGTTGCCTACTTGAAACTTGTTTTATAACAATTTTGTTCCATTTTTCTTTCAATTTCCACTAGTAAGGGCAAACAGTCTCTGATTGAATTATTCTTCATTAAGATTCAGATCTCTGAGTCTAAACAGAGATAAGCTTTGGCAATTCTTAGGTTGTAGATATCTAAGGAAAAGCCAGGTTCTGGCTCAGAAAGCAAACTCGCTGGTTTCCAGGAAGTAAAAATGGGAAGAATCGGGAGCACCCTGTGAAGAATCGTCACCACGGTCCCTCTATGTTTACCCCAGCTGTGGGGCTCACTGTCTCTTCAGTATCTCTTAACTGAAGAACTGATGCTTAACTGATTCTGAAAAAGACATGTCCTGGGCAGTGCCTTTGAGAATTTGTTATGAGGTACGTCCCTCTGCTTATAGTATCCAGGGCCAGATGTCTCTTTTATTCTTCACATCTATCTTAAGTAAGAAATGCAGATGTTAGGGTGATGTTGGACTGATAAAGTGCTGCTTTTGGACTGGCTTTCTTTTGGACTGATAAAGTGTTACCAGAGTAGTTCATCCACTTAAAACAATGCAGTTAATGTCTGGTTCTGCCTTGGGCTGTTCATTCTGAACCTACAAAATCCAGTGCCGTCTACCTGAGGATTTGCTCTCCTGCTGGTGGAGACACCTGAGCCCTCACAGATGGTTGTCTGCAGTGGTTCTCCATGGTTGGTCCCACCTGTGTATCAGATGCGTAGACTGAAAAAATATTGTGCTGACCTGTTGAAGAACTTTCAGTACCTGGTCTGACTCCATATGTCTATCAGCTTTATCCATTAACAGCTTTGTCACTTCATGCTCCTTATGTAGATGCTAAATGGGATTGTTGGTGTTTTGTTCCACTTCATCAACATCAAAACCAGTCACATGCTTAAAAGCTCTCTTTGGGTTTTGTTTGTGTATCTTCTGTGGCCATTGCTGTCCTGGGTCCAGATCCAAGCTCAGTGAAGCCTGTGTGGTGTGTCCCTTCCTAGTGATTTTGCAGTTTAATGTACAGCCTCTGGAGAAACCCTTGAGATCTGAAGGAGTATGGTTCTTGTGGAACCAGAGGATTGGGACAATCCACTGTACATGAGCTACTCTGGTATTAATACTTGGACTTTTTATTACTATGACCTCTTTCTAGCACGTACAACATGTAGTAGGCTATAAATTTTTCAAATAGTACATGCTGCTGTTCACTAAACAAGAAGATATTCCAGTATATAGTTCATCCTGACTGTCACATCATGAATGTGTTGATCCCTGTTGCTGTTTGAAATAACGATGTAAAACAAGCATTCTGTATTTCAAGGAAATGATAGAGACTCTTCTAGTCTTGCCAAAAGGGCTTTATTTTTTGTGTAGAGTTATTACCTCATGAATAGTTTTCAACTCCATTTTGAAATACTAATATTGGAGTAAAACATATATCTGTGAGTGTTTATGTTTATATACCTCTATCAGTGAAAAAAATGAAATGTTGATATGGGGAGAACTTTTTGGTATGTGCCCTGACATGCTGTCTGTCATTTGGAGCTCTCTTAAAAATCTATGGTGCTGGTGAGTCTTCCTCAGCTTGGCATTTCTACCCTTCAGCTGGGTGTCAGCAGCTTCGTAGCAGGGTTAGGAAAATTGCTGCTTTTCATACAGCATCCTGCACCTAAAAACATGCAGAGCAAAGCAGCATCCTGATGCCAACCTTTCTTCCTCCCAAATGAACACACTGATTTATTTTTCCCCTTAACTATTGTGCATACCAATCCTTCATTACTGGAATATAATGTCATTTTTTTCCTTTTAATTATGTGCTTTTCTATCTGCTTATTGTATTGTGAAGATACTTGGAAATGTTTTTAGCAGGTGACACAAAATACAAAGGTTTGGATTATTTTTTTACATGGATTGTAATAGGTAATTTAAATCCTCAAAAGGTACTTGATAATTTTGGAGAGAAAAAGAAGGTGTTGCACATGAAATGAACCATGTATGGATTGGCTAGGCAGCAGTAGTGTTTTGTAAATGTACTACTGCTGTAGTTGAAAAAAGCATTGCCTAAAATAAGAAAAGGGAAAGAGGCTAATAAAAAAACCAGCAAAATTCATACTTAGTAATTTTGTGTCACCAGTTGAGCATGTTCTTCTATGACTCATCGCTTCAAATAGGTGTTGAAAAGTAAATAGCTAATTCCTAATAGACATATGAAAATTTAGTAGTGGTTTTTTGTTGCAGTTACTCTTAGTTTGGAAAACATCCTGTCAGCTCTCTCTAGTCCCCAGCAGGGAGGTGTGGGGGCACACAGACTTTTTTGCTCTTTGACTTGAACTCTGAATATGGGAGGTCACATAAAAAGAGATTATCACTGTTGATTCCATATTTTCATGTCAAAATCACTTAGTAGCCGTCCTGAATAACAATAATATTCACATGTTGATATTTTACCTCAGTTATTTGCAAAGTAGCTGGCGCTGATTCCATGCTCTGCTAAAGCTGCGTCATGGACATAGAGTGAGGGGTTTCTTTACAGTATTTTCTCTCTTCTTCCTCTGGAAATAGCCAAAAACAAACCAAAAATGGGATTGTTTCTCTCTAACAAGAACTTAAAATGCACAGTTTTGTGTCGCCCTTCATCAGTGAATTCAATATTTCAATTTGAAAGTTGGCCTTGTTCACATTTCTATGTCGACCCTCAGCGTGGCTGCATCTTGCCTCCCTCCTCGGATACCGTGGCATATGTGAGCTGCTGTTCTGAGCCTTCCCAAATGACTTTTTAATTAGTAGTTGTTATTATTACACAGCTCACAGCTTTTCCTGGATGCAGCCATGTTGTTTTCATCACTTAGCTCCTCTGATGTCAAATATCCTCTTTGCTCCTGTGGATGCCTTGTGGGTTTTTTCCCCCCTCCCTTCTCATGACAGGAACCAGCCTTGACATCCAGTTTCCACGACCCCCGATGCATACGTGCCTGCTGTACTACTGCTCCTTGTGGGGGGTTTTAATGACTTTCTTCATGTTTAATGACTTTCTTTATATTTTGTTCTCTTCTGTTTTTTTCCAGAATCCCCTGGAGCGTTACGTTCCACCATCGAGAGCGTGAGCAAGAGTTTGGTGTTGTGCTTACAGGTACCTTTTTGAATGAAAACACATTATTTTTTTCCCCGGGGTTTGATAGAAGAATGGGACAGTTCTAGAAGGACTTCACCATGTCCTCTTCTGCTGTTCTGAGAGGTGTGTTCTGGTAACAAATTTCTCTTCCTTGACTTTTACTAATCAATTGGCAGATTGATTAGCTGCAAATGTATACTTCAGTGATGTTCCAGAAAGATTGAGGCTGGCTTCTGTTGGCCAGCATATGTGTCAGCACGGCTGAATCCTTTTTGGAAGCAGTCCAGTAGTTCCATCCTTTATTCCCAACCTGTACTTTGGTTACAGACTTTGCATTCAGTAGGTTGTGTTAACTTTTTATAACGGAGACCTTCAGCACGAGCGAGCACTTCTAGCCTCAGTCCTCCAGAGCTTTCTGTTCTTTATCTGATTATCACTAATGCGATCAAAACCAGAAGAAAGGTTAAGCATCTCCGAGTCCATCCACAACACTCTGAGCCTGATTTCAAGGTCTGAGCAGGAGATGAGCATTAAAATTTAGAAGCTTTTATTCATCGGTAAAGCTCCTAAACAAAAGGGGGAAATCCAATGTTAAGAATAATGGAAAGAATGTTATAGATCAAGTAGCTTTATTCTTGGTGAGCACAAGGAATCCAGCTGAAACTCAAAAGGGCAGGAGGTGACAGGAGCTGTACGTGTGGCACTTTGTAGCAATGGTTGTACAGTTCTCAAAAGACTAGTAGGGCACTTGTGGTGTTTCATTGTAGTAAGGAAAAAGTCAGTAATCAATTTCTGATGCATCATGTGTCAAGTCAACAGCACGCTTCACTAATACTTAGTTTTAATTCCACTCAGTAGAAGGCGTTTCAAGTTCATCTGTTTCCAATCAGCATATCTGGCTCCAGAATGTAAATTTGCATCATGTGGAGCCTTAAATTAACAATCATCACTGCTGCTTTATTTCAAGACAAAAAAAAAATGTTAAGTCTGAGAGTATGCATGGCTAATTTAAGGGTAAAAATCTGTTTCCAGACTGTAGAAATAATCTCAGAAGCCATTTCTCTTAGCTGAGGAAATTGGGAGCTTGAAATTCCGGATACGTTGTAGTATGAAATTAAAGGCAGACCAACTGTCTCAGCTGTGCCAAGTTTTGACACCAGGAGTACTCAAAGCCTTGTAAGTGAGCTGCATTTGTTTTTGTGGTCACACGTTAACCTACACTGATTTCTCAGTTACACCTTGCCTTTTTACCTTCCCAATGTCGTGCTGTGTGGGATTTATTTCTGCCTTCTTAAAAAGGGAATTCAAAGCTTGGTGTTGGTACAGGTGCTCCAGGAGGTCTATAGTTTTGCTGGAGATATATTGCTTGTTTCACAAATGGAAAAGTTTGGGTCTGTGATGTATGATGAAAGCAGCATCCTGGTTTTGGAGACACAGCCATCCCTCCCTCCTTGTTAGCTTTGAGAGACAGTCTTGAAACCAGTCGAGATCAGCAGTGAGCTGGTGCTAGTGAGTGAGGGACATCTCCTCTTTCCCTGGAGGGACTGGGTACTCTAAAACCAGCTACTTACAAGTATTTTCTACACCACAGTTGCCCTGAGTTAACCATTTCCAAGCATGGAAACTTCACATACATGAAATACTGCCTTTTTTTTTTTTTTTTTTAATAAATAAATGCAGTATAAAAGCTTTGAGTATGTAAAAACAAATCAGGTCTTATAAAAATAATGCTAAAAAAAATATAAACAAACCACACGTGATTTACAGCAGTGTTCCAGGGTGCTGCAACCTTCAGAACAACTGCATGAATGATATCTTTTCTTTTGGACTGGTACAGCTATGTTTTTCTCTAGATAAGAGGACATTTTCCCATGCCACAGGACAGCTCATTCCCCT
>JANIJG010009223.1:10892-23909 GCA_024611175.1 Megaceryle torquata | reverse complement strand
GTGCTGAGGGACATGGTTTAGTGGTGACCTGGCAGTGCTGGGTTAATGGTTGGATTTGATGATCTTAAAGGTCTCTTTTAACCAAAATGATTCTATAATTTCACCCTGGACAAACGCACCTTGTGGTCCAGCATGGCACAGCACATCTAGGCTGCTGAGCCAGGACAGTTGTGTCTCACAGGTCATTAGGAAAATGTGTCGCACACAAGGATGTGCTTGGACCTTGCTTGGCACCTATTGCTCTGTCCATGCCTGGTTGAGTGTGACTGTGTCCTCTCCTGGAAGCCTTGGTCACCCCTTGTAAGGAGAATGAGCTTACAGGAGGATGCAGGCTGGCAGCTGAGCCCACAGAGCTGGGTACCAGTCCCTGCTGATACCAGGCCATCTGGCTCATGGAAGGAGGCTGGAAATTTCTCTCTCTGCATAATATGACTTGATTTTGAAAGCAAAACCAAGGTCTATCTTAGGAGCTCTGGTGTTCTCAACACAGGAGAGACATAGCCCTGTTGGAGCAGGGCCAGAGGAGGCCAAGAAGAGGCCTAGGACCTCCCTGCTATGAAGCCAGGCTGAGAGAGTTGGGGTTGTTCAGCCTGGAGAAGGCTCCAGGGAGGCCTTATTGTGGCCTTTCAGTACTTAAAGGAGGCCTACAGGAAAACTGGGAAGGAACTTTTTCTCTGTGAGTGTAGTGATAGAAGGAGGGTCAACAGTTTCAAAATTGAAGAGAATAGGTTTAGATTAGAAATTAGGAAGTTTCTCACTCTGAGGGTGGTGAGACACTGGCACAGGTTGTCCAAGGAAGTTGTGGATGCTCCATCCCTGAAGTGTTCAAATCCAGGTTGGATGGGGCTTGTATCAACTCGGCCTAGTGGGAAGTGTCCCTGCCCATTTTTAAGGTCCCTTCAAACCCAAACCACTCGATGAGATGAGAGCGGAGAAAAAAAAAGTAAGTAACCTTTTTGTGGAACTTGTGAGATAAGCAAGGTACCAAACATCCCTTTGCCTAATAAAAGGGAATGAGCCAACAAGTTGACATCCAGGAATAATGCACCAAGAGCCTGCTGTTGTGTCTCATCCTTTTGCCTCATGGTTTTGGCTGTCCCTTGTTTCACAAGGAGATACTTTCCCATCTGTTTAACCCATTTAATTTTTCAGCCCTATCTTCAGGAGGATGTTGGTCTCCATAACACGGTGAAGGATTGTTGCTTATGTACTCCTTCCTCCCAGGTTCACTTAGCCCTTGCTGCATCATTCTGCCTTGGTTCAATACCCAGACCTGTGGCCATCATGGGACTTGGACTGTTGTTCAACTGCCACCCAGGCTCTCGGGGCTTCAGTTAATTCATTACTTCAGTTGAGGCTCTCTGGAGATAGCAGGGTGGCAGTGTCAGTGCTGCTGCAACCCAAAGGCTCAGCTGCAGTTGTTGGGAGAGCGACTGTGTTGTGGTTGGGGTTCAGGCTTTAAAGTTGTGCATTTGGAACACCCCTGCCTCCAGTTCGTGTGAGGTGATGTGCCAGTGATGGTCTGCTGTGGCATTTTTCTGGATTTTTTCTGATTTTTTTGCATAAAAAGCTGGTTTCTGCTAAGGCTATCTGTCCCCAGCACTGCAGGTTCACCCCTGGGATGGCTGCTGCTGATGCCTCATCACAGATGCTCTACCATGTGACTCCTCTCTCCTACCTGGTGTGGGCAAGCAGGGCATTAGCCATCTGATTTGGGCACTTCACCGTGAGGTGTTTCACTGCTGAATGATTTCTTCTAATATTTCATCCTCAGGGAAAGGATTTGGCTTTTCTTCCTCAGGCCAATCAAGGGAACGAACTGCTTCAGTGCAAGTCACCTTGGCAATGCATTCGCCTCGTTTTCCATTTTCTCCTCGACTTCAGCTATCAAAATTGAGCGATCATCTTGCATCAGCTCAACTCAGCACTAAATGACTGAAGAAGAGATGTCAGAAGGGGAGGAGAAAGAAAAGTCACCTCTGGATTATCAGTGTCTGTACACAGAAGCTGATATATCGATGTTTTTTTGCTTTGTCCTCACCAGCTCTCAGTGTCTCACCATCCTAGTGCAGTTTGCAAGGAAAACTAGGCAATGATTAAAGACTCTGGAGGACTCTGGGCACCTGTTCCCATTCCTAGTAACCCCTGCTGAGAATCTATCACTTTGCTTCCTTCCCAGCTCTTAATTAAATGCCTGTTGTGGATTATCTGCTGTCAGGACATCCCTGTTTTGTGATACAAGGAGCTGGTCACAAGTGTTTAGAGAAGAAGAGTTGGTTAAAGGGTTGCTCCTGGTTCTTCCTCTTGTTGGCAGTTTTGCCACCAAAACCTCATCCTTCCCAGGGCTGTCTTCTGCATCTACCCTTCTCTGATGGCCATATTCCTTGTGCCAGGGGGAGGCATGGTGGTTGGCTTTGTGGAAAACAATGGTAGAAAACAGCTGCAATAAGGACCATAATTCATCTCTTGGACTTCTGCCCTGCGTGCTGGCCTTTGTGGGCATCTCAGGCACATCTGGCTCAGCTGTCCTGTTCCGGGTTTGGGTTTCCTTGTCTGCTGGACCTTTGCAACTTTTTTTTCCTGAATAACCCAAACCATCTTAACTGGGCTTGATCCTTCAGAAAATGTGGGCTTGGATGACTGTAAATGAATGGAGATAGTCACTGTCCCAGGAATACAACTCCCATTGTGCATCCAAGCAAGCTTAATCCAGTGGCACTATTCAGGGACTTACAAGCAGTAAATGACACATTTGGGGTCTTTTATTATAATGGGGGGATGGAAAAGCAGAATAGAAAGGCCTGTTTTTCCCACAGGCTGGGTGCAGAGGAGCCTGGCTCAGGTAAGCTTCACTTGCTGAACAGTCAGTTCTGCAGGGGGGTGACTGATTGCTTCATTTAGAATGGAAGGACCCTGATGTCCTACATGGAAAGGAAGGAGCCTCCAGCTGGGGGGAGAATTGTGTTATTTTTCTTACTGTTTAGCAGACTCTCTTGACATCAGGAGCACTACAGGTTGTGGTTTCCTCTTTCTTTGCCTGCCCATCACCAAATCCATCTCATGGAATCCCTCATGATGCTAAAATCATCTTGGACCTGCCCCTCCAAGGAGTTTGGACCAACTGTTTGTGGCCAAAACTCCAAGGACAGCCCCCACTGTGTCTTCAGCAGCCTCCAGAAGAAAACGAACCTTGCTTCTTGCCCTGCTTTGATTACCCCCCACCGAACGTTAATTAAAGCTTCCAGCAGATGCTTTGCAAGATCTCAGCACAAAGCGAGTCACTGGGATGTGGTCCCATCCCTTGCGGGGAGAGAGCGATGAACCCAAGAGCTATGCTCAGTAACAGATGCAGCTTGCTTAAATCTGGCCCAGCAAAAGGGAGACCATGTGTCCACCCCCTCCACCCTGCCTCAAGATAATCTAGACTGGTAGCATTTCAGAAAAGAAATCTCTCTTTCTTCAGGCTGACTTTTTAGGACAGGTCATGTTGTAAGTAAGCCAACCAATATGTGGAGGGGGGTAGGATTTAGGATTTGCTGGTGCCTGAAAAGCCTGTGCTGATAACTCGTTTTTATCATCCTAAGCAATCAAATCTGGTCTATGAAACCTTTCATTCAGCCTTAATGGAAAGGGAATTGATGCTGGGAGCACTTGCTAGTACCTGTCAAAGCAGAATTGCCTGACAGCAGCTTTTAGTGTGAACTGTGACACACAGCATAGGCAGAGCAGGAATTTGACCTGGGATAGATGAGCTTGAAGACAGCATCGCCTCTCCTGGAAATACTGGCATCCTCAAAAAGCAAGGAAACATTTGTGGATGGAGATTTCATCTTCTCTTTCCTTGCAAAGCCTGGTTCAGTCCCAGCAGCCTGTGGCACTGGCACCAACAGAATCATGGACCGATCCCAGCTGCCATATGGGTTTAATCTGGCTCATGGAGCTTAAATACTCCAAGCTCATCTT
The DNA here is from genome assembly GCA_024611175.1 of Megaceryle torquata. Taxonomy (NCBI): domain Eukaryota; kingdom Metazoa; phylum Chordata; class Aves; order Coraciiformes; family Cerylidae; genus Megaceryle; species Megaceryle torquata. The sequence goes on along the minus strand of JANIJG010009223.1, from coordinate 19,946 downwards.
GGGGAGGTTGATCAACAGCCAGCTGAAGATGAGCCAACGTGTGCTCAAGCAGACAAGAAAGCCAACAGCATTCTGGCTTGGATCAGCACTAATGTGTCCAGCCAGGACTAGGACAGGGATTGTCCCCATGTACTCGGCACAGGTAAGGTCACACATCCAATCCTGGGTTCAGTTTTGAGCTTCTCTCTCCAAGAAGGACATTGAGGGTCTGGAGCATGTCCAGAGAAGAGCAACGAAGCTGGTGAAGGGTCTACAGCACAAGCCTTGTGAGGAGTGGATGAGAGACCTGGGGTTGTTCAGTCTGGAGAAAAGGAGGCTCAGGGGAGACCTTCTCATTCTCAACAACTCCCTGAAAGGAGGTTGGAGCCAGATGGGGATTGGTCTCTTCTCTCAGGGACCAAGCAATAGGACCAAGAGGAAACAGCCCCAAGTTGCACCAGGGGAGATTTAGATTGGATGTGAGGAACAACTTCTTCCCAAAAAGGGTTGTCAAGGCCTGGTCCAGGCTTCCCAGGGCAGTGGTGGAGTCCCCATCCCTGGAGGGGTTTCAAAGCTGTATGGATGTGGTGCTGAAGGACATGGCTTAGGGTTGAGCTGGCAGTGCTGGGGTCACAGTTGGAATGGATGATCTTAAAGGTGTCTTTCAACCCAAACAATTCTATGATTCTAAATGCTAAAGCTAGAGCAGTTCGCTCCGTCTCTGGGTTCAGCAGGGCAGAAGAAAGAGAAGAAGTGAGAGGTTTGTCCTGCATTTCATACCTGGTTCACTTGGCAATTGCTTCCCCCCTGGTTTCATCACACTCACATATAAATAACTCTTAAAAAACACCTCTTCAGGTGGTAATTAACCAGAGAGCTGCGTGGCTGCTTCAGCTAAATTAGCTGGATTTAGCTAGTGTCAAGTCCCTGATATCCTCCTGGAAGCACTGGGGACTGGAGCTGGCTGATGTGCTGCATGTCACAGGATGGGACATCTCCAGTGCCAAGCTCCAGGGTCACCTACTTGGATGCTGCATGAAGGCTCACAGGATTGGGTTGGAAGGGACCTGGAGATCATCTCATCCAAAACCGTGCTCCAGCAGGGTCATCCAGAGCAGGGTGCCCAAGATAGCATTGTCCAGGCAGGTTTGGAATCTCTCCAGAGAAGACTTCAGGACCTCTCTGGGCAGCCTGGTCCAGGCTCTGGCACCCATGCAGGTGTGCTGCAGGGATATCTCTGGAGAATAATGGAGAGGCCAAGGTATATTATGGAGTAGTCTCAACCACTACCCATGGGGACTGAGGGGGGCTGAGGGCTCTGCACTATCGCAGTCATCACACCTGCAATCCCAAAGCATCCTTGTTTGTAGATGTGACTTCAAGGTTTGGGGTTGTTTTGGGGGTTTTTTTGGTTGGTTGGGGGGGGGTGTTGTTTTTTTGTGTGTGTGTGTGGTTTGGTTGTTTTTGTTTGGTTGTGTTTGTTTGGGTTTTTTGTTTGTTTTTTAAATGAGGCAGGTCCTATTCCTGGCAGATTGGGAGCCCTCTTTCACACTCCTCAGGGAAATGAGCACACACACAACACTTGCTCATCTCAAGCTTTCAGGGCTTTCCCGTGGTGGGAAACAAGGCTGAAACAGGGCTTGGGAGATCCTGTGAAACCCCCCAAACTGGAGCCACAGCTGTAGGAAGCCACCCAAAAGAAAAAAGCCACCCAAAAGAAAGATCTTTGACAAAAACAGTTAAATAATTGCAGGTCTGAGAGTCAGCATCTAAGTGGCAGCACACAGGGCAAGGCAGCACCGAGGACCCATCTTTGAGATTTCATCCCTGGGAGACCTGCACAGGGGAAGAGGAGGAAGAAGGAAGAGGGAGTGCTCAGGTGGAGGTTGCAGCTGTTTCTTGCTCTGCCCTTTAATATCGAGCATATTTCATTTCTTGGTGTGTCTTGCAATGGGGTGAGTCCTGTGAATGCTGTGTCCCTGTGGGCCAGGGCTTTTCTTGGGGAAGTGGAGGAGCCCGAGAGCTGCCTGTAGCTCCCATGGCAGTGGAAAAACCTCACCTTTGCCCCTGGGGATTGGAGGGCTGGGGGGAGGCTTCAGAAACCCTGCAGAAAAATGTGAGCAATTCCTGCTGTTTCTGCCAGTCCAACTGGTGGGAAGCAGGGTGAGATGCTGACTGCATCATCCTGAGTCAGGGCTTCTGTGTCCCCCAGGACACCCTCCACTGCAAAGTCAAAAGGGTTCTTGCCCATGCTTTGCAGCCAGCAGGGTCTGAGGGTCACCAGAAGAGCCTGGAGTAGCACTGTTTGGGTTTTTTTTCCTCAGCCTTAACGTCGCAAGCCCGAATGTTAAAATCCAGGGAAAGAAACAAACAAAAAACACTAAAGAAGTCCCCGGGTAAGAATGGAAAGCAGCATCTCTCCTCTCCGTTCACTGCTCTGAAGGGGTGCTATGTGAGTGCTTGGCAGTGCCCAGAGGCTGACAGAAGTCAGGGTGTTTGTGCCTGTCTGTCCTCCATGGGCAGCAAAGGGATTTCAGCTCCTGTCTTATGGCAGGTGTTTAAAAGCAGAAATTTGTAGGGTTTGCTGGAAAAGCTCAGTACAGGGCCTGGAAGCCTAGGTTGATGTGGAGCCTGTACAGCTCAAGGAGAGGAGCAGTGGCTGGCCCTGCCTCAGTTTCCCCTTGTGGGAAGTGACTCAGTCTCAGCTCTATTGCTGAGAAATGTGGCTTATGATTCTCCTTCTCCCAGCAAGGGAAGTGTGGGCTTAGGTCTCTGCCCTGCTGAAGGGGCAGCACAGCTCTACATGGCACCCAGTGAAGGGGCAATGAGAGAGGACAGCATGCCCAGACTAACTCTTCCCTTAAGAAGGTTTTGGAGGACTGTGTTGTAGTGATGCTGCAGCTCCTCCAGCTCCCTCGTCTGCACCAAAGCTGCTTGCCCCACACATGCTGGCTATTAATTCACTCTGATAATCATCTCCAGGCAGGAGGGTCTGTATTCCTCAAGCAGAGGCAGGTAAACAAGTCCACTATTGACTTCTGTGAAGCCACCTGAGCTGGCTTGGTGGTGGAGGGTGGTCAGTTCCTTGCTCTTTCTTGTTAGAGTGATATTGTAGTGTCCTCTGCTGGCGTAGCTGAAACTGGATACGATTCAATGCTTGTCCAGTCCTGTCTCTGTACATCCTCTAAGGCCCCATAATTTCTGCAGTGAGCCAAAGGAAATGAAGGAGCGGGACAAACTAGTTGAAGCTAAGGAGAGGGAAGGGAAAAGGAGAGGAGGAGGATACCTGGTTGCTGCTGCTGTTTTGCTTTGGCTGGGTTAAAGATCTTTCCAAAATTAAATGAAAGCCGAGGGATGGGCATTTTGCTTCCTCCTCCCTTTCTCTCCTCCTTTTTCTTCACTGACACAAGAAATTTTGAGTTGGAAAAATTAAAAAAAAAAAACAAACCCTCAAACCCAAAAGAACCACAAACAGCTGCAATCAGGATAATTTTTTTAACTTTGTTAATCTGATCTGAAATCAAGTTTTTTCTTGTCCATGCAGAGAAAGTCACTGGATTGATCCAGAGCCTGTTTGCAGCAGGGTATATGGATGACATCTCTGGGAGGACATTTTAAAGTGGTTTTGGTTTTTGGGGTTTTTTTTTTTTTTTTTTGTTTTTGTTTTTATTTTTTCAACAGACAACTGCTGGCAGCCAGCCCCTTGCTCAGAGATGACTGAAACTGCAGCTGTTGGTGCTGCGATAGGCACTGCAAGGTCTCGCTGGGTCTCATTTCCAGAGGCACAGGACTGACTCCATCCAAGACATGCTGAGAGAGTTTGGGCTGTTCAGCCTGGAGAAGAGAAGGCTCTGCAGAGACCCTCTCTTGATCTTTCAGTACTTAAAGGAGCCTGTCAGAAAGATGGGGACAGACTTTTTAGCAGGGCCTGTTATGACAGGATAAGGGCTGATGGTTTTAAACTAAAAGAGGGAGATTTAGAGTAGAGAGAAGGGAGACATTTTTTACACTGAGGGTGGTGAGACACTGGCCCAGGTTGCCCAGAGAGGTGGTCAATGGCCCATCGCTGGGCACCTTCCAAGTGAGGTTGGACCGGGCTCTAAGCAACCTGCTGTAGTTGCAGATGTCCTTGCTCACTGCAGGGGGGTTGGGCTAGATGACCTTTAAAGGTCCCTTCCAACCCAAACCAGTCTATGATTCCGTGTAACCTCTCAGCAAGGACCAAGTCACCAAGCAGTGAGACAGTTGCAACCGGCTTTTGTGTATCAAGGTGACTTTCAGACCTTGGGGCATTGAATCTTTTCCTTCACCAGCTCTCGCTTCGTGATTGGACAAGTGTCCAGAACCATATCTCTCAAGTCAGAAAACACAAGAGCTGTTATTGTTAGTATTAGGGATTTATTTATAGGGCTGGGGTTTGGGTCTTTACTTGACCATCACTTACAAAGAGGAAATCAGTTCACATTTATAAACATTGCTTACAAAGGTCTCACCACCTAACAGGTACACTCCAGACACAGCACTCTGCCTGATGGAGAACTTGGGTGAAACACCAGTGGCTTTACAACCACCTCCCTGCGCTTCTATTTGTATCTGACTCGGCCCATGTGACATGTGTTATCAGTGTATAACATTTGCCTCTTCTATAACAACAGCTATACAGAGATTTCCAAGTGCTTGATAAACCTGACAGTCTTATGCTAGAGCAAATGGTTCTCCTAAAGCCCTTGAAGCAAAGTCTTGTGAAATCCTTACATAGCTCCATTGCGCAGAGAGGTAAAATACAACATGTCCCCGTGAGTCCTCTGTACATCAAGGCCTGGAAGCCTCAGGACCCTTGGTCTTCACACTAATATCTTCTGAAGAGACTGAATTGCTCCTATACAAATTATTTTTAACAACTGATTCTTAATTATAGTCAAAAATTATATCAGTGAAACAACACTTCCTGTGGTGCTTGTTGAAAGGAACCCTATTATTTTCTGACCAAAAGTCAGCAATTATTTTAGTTAAATTTGAAGTGTTCTCTGATCTGTTTAATAGGGAGCAGAAGGTTTACCTCCTATCACTGGTCTCATCTGCTAGTGGGACTTTGATTTGGTTGGCTTTCTTGTTCTTCCTTTCTTACAGCAGCACCTGTGGCAGCAGAACAGGCAGCACTTCAGAGAAATGAAGAGGAAGAGGAGCACCACGACAAGAAGGAAGGCAATGACATCCAGGGAGTGGTACTGGATCCAGTTCAGGTCGTGAGCAGCAGGTCGCAGATGCGGGGCCCCTTTGTGTCTCATTACAAACTCCACCCAGTGCACAGCCAGGTCCAGTGGGTGGATGGGTCTGTCAAGGTGAAGGTCTGAGAGGCGCTTTATGTTCTGTTTGTACCTGTCAAGAAAAGATGTTGGGTGTTTTTAATGACTTGTGCTGCTGAGAGGGAGCTCCCAGAAAAAAGGGAAGCACTGTCAGTTGTCTGGTGGCCTAATGGGGACTTCTCTGGTGGTGTTTCCCCACCACCCCACCATGAGAAGGATAACAGCAAAGTTATGGGCCCAGAAAAGTGTTGTTTTCAAAGACAGGGGAAAAAAAAAAAAAAAAGGAAAGGGGGGGGGAAAGCTTGACTTAAACTCTCAGCTATACAGATCATTATATATTATTGCTATAGGAACAGCAGTTAGGAAACAACAGCAATAAGGTGCCACTCCTCATAAATATGAAAAGGAAGAATGTTCTGAGGACTGAGAAGCCCTTGGCAACAGAGAATGAGAGTGAGGAAGAGGAGAGCAGGGCCTCAAGCTCCCTTTTGCTGTGATGCCTCCAAACACCTTCGGCATGCTGACTGCAGTACTATTGATATGTAGTGTGGTTCCCTGCACTGCTCCCTTGCGTCTTCCCCCTGCTCTGTGCTGGAATTGTCCAGCCTTGCTGAGCCAGGGAGCTGCTGCCTGTGCTCATACAGCTCCTTATGAGCACTAGGGGAATGGAAATGGAGAGAGTCCAGAGGGGGGCTACAGGGACCGGAGCATCTCTGTGACAAGGAAAGGTTGAGAGACCTGGGACTGTTTAGCCTGGATAAGACTGAGAGGGGATCTGATCAATGATAATCAACTGCTAAAGGGCAGGGGGCAAGAGGATGAGATCAGACTCTTGTCAGTGGTGCCCAGCAACAGGACAAGGGGCAATGGGCACAAACTGAAACCCAGGAAGTATAACCTAAACATAAGGAGAAACTTCTTTCTTGTGAGGGTCCCAGAGCCTGGCCCAGGCTGCCCAGAGAGGCTGTGGAGTCTCCTTCTCTGGAGAGATTCCAAACCCACCTGCACAATGTGATCCTGGGCACCCTGCTTGGGTAACCCTACTTTAGTACAGGGGTAGGATAAGATGATTTCCAGAGGTCCCTTCCAGCCCCCACCATGCTGGGATTCTGTGATTCTGTGAAAATGACTGAGAGAACTAGTCTGTAAAAGGAATGAGTGTTAACACCTGTTTAGTAAACCCTGCCAGCTGGGAGGCAATGCTTCCTGACACAGTACAGTCTCTGGACTATACTGAGGCACTGCCACTTGCCTCCTTCCTCCTGCTGCCAGTGTGCAGACAGCATCTCTAGGCCAGTCTTGTGCAAAGAAATTCAGCCAGGTAACTCAACTGAGCCTTTTGCACTTTTCAGGCTTCCCATCGAATCATGTCGGCACCAATTTGGGGAAGAAAGCAGTTTGGCACATCTTATTTCACCAACTGCCTTTTCTACCACATTGTGTCAAAGCCCTTGACGTCACTGCCTGGTAAATTTGACTCTAAGTAGGTGATACATCTTTTGTCAACCTGATTTTTGCCATTGCACTTATAGTCCCTTCTTCTCTGATCCTCCCTGTGAACCAGTTCTTGTCACCTGATGATTATATTCTCAGGAAGTGAGGACAGTGCTGTTACAGGGACAGGACAAGGTTAACTCAGGGCAAATCTCAGCTTTTCAGCAATGTAACTTTGATACAAGAAGGCATAGAAGAATGGATTATCATCCTGTTAGATGGAAGCTCATGTGCTGCTGTCAGGCAACAGTGGAAGAAGAAAGGTTGTGTTTCTATTACTGACTTTTTATCGTTAATAACTGCTTTCAGAGCAGTGGAGATGTCCTTCGAAGTCATTTCAAGGATATTCAGTGTCAGTCCTGCTCCCCGTGACTCCACTCGCTTGGCGTTGTCCATTTGGTCTCCAAATAAAGGCATTAGTAGCATTGGCACTGCATTGCAGATGCCCTCGTAAACACCATGTGAGCCTCCATGGGTAATGAAAGCACGAGTCTTAGGGTGAGCTGTGGAGGAAAGTCAGACGATTTATTAAGTCACAGTAACACACCCCTGAAAAAAAAACCAAAACAACTTGCACTAAATAGCCCTGTTAGGTAAAAATTAAGAACTTTGGGCTGTCGTGTGCATTATTACTTATGGACAGACTTAGGCCTGCAAAGAACAAGACATTACAGAGGTCCAAGTGACCCTTAGGTTGTAGAGCTCTGTCTTGGTTTAGGGAATTTCTGGAAAGCCTTGGATAACCCTACAAAGCTTCTCAGAATTTTGGATGGAATCAGAGCCAAGTGAGGTTTAAGAGGATGTTACCGTTGCATGCTTTTTACCATTTGCTAATTTTGCAGATCTCCCACAGGTAAGCACTATTGTCTAACCAACAAATGCACTCCCAGCAATAGCACGTACAATTTTACCACTTAAAAAGCCCGATGATCCATCTGGAAATGTTCATTTGGGGATCTTAATTTTTTTTTTTTTTTTCAGTCCAGTAGACAAGAATATGACAAAACCTCATGTCTGGTTGTTGAGACTGTCTAGTCAGAGATAAAGACCCCCATTTCTGACAGCAAGGATAGTCAAGTGTTGGAACATTTTTCAAGCATCATTTCATAATTCCAGAATTCTGAAGTTTCAATCAGATAACTTTCTAAAAGATGAGCTCTGGTTCTAAAAGCAAAGGCTGTAAGGAAGTCCTGTGACTTATACTGATAAGGGAACCAGCACAGATGATGCTAACCACAGCACCATCAGATTAAAAAAAAAAACCATGCTGGTATCACTCAAGGTATCTCAGACCTACCTAGAAGGTCATTCTGTGGCAGCCATTTGACGAGCTTTACGTTCTTTGGCAGGTTAGAGGGCACCTCTCCCGTGTATCGCCACAAAACCTTTCAAGAGAAGCAAACACAATATCAGTTCTCACCAACCAGCCTCTTGCTGCTTCTCAGTGGGTTTCAAAAGTACAGCTTGAAAACATCTGTGATGCACAAAACCCATTTGGCCGGATCGAGCAGATAAGGTAAGGGTTTCTTCTAGCACCAGGAGCAAGAATGGAGGACCAATCACACTGAAAGCTGGAGGCAATCATGTACTATATTTGAAAACAGTCTTGAACTACTGTGCTGAAAGGGGAGCTAGGAAACCATACCGTTTGAGGTACTGATCCCAAAGCATCTGCGATTTCTATGGCTTTCTTCATGGGAATCTCAGAGACCATGGAGCCCAGCGAGAAGACAACAATCCCATGTTCTCCAGAGGCATTCACAATAGCTTCAAATTCCTGCCAACACAAAGTACATCCTTAGTCAAAGTCTTTTCCACATCATAAGCTGTAATTTCTGTCACATTCCTACAAAATTATTTGGAAAGGCAATAAAATGAACAGTCAACACAATAAAATTAAAGAGTCACAGATACGTTTTGGTTGGAAGAGACCTTTAAGATCATCAATTCGAACCATTAACCCATCACTGCCAGGTCACCACTAAACCATGTCCCTCAGCACCACACCTACACAGCTTTGAAATCCCTCCAGGGATGAGAACTCCACCACTACCCTGGAAAGCCTGGGCCAGGCCTTGACAACCTTTTCAGGGAAGATACTTTTCTTCATGTCCAACCCACACCTCCCCTGATGCAACTTGAGGCTATTTCCTCTTGCTTGTTTCTTGGGAGAAGAGACTGACCCCACCTGGCTCCAACCTCCCTTCATGGAGTTGTCAGGAGCAAGAAGGTCTCCCCTGAGCCTCCTTTTCTCCAGGCTGAACAACCCAAGGTC
>JANIJG010009223.1:0-10792 GCA_024611175.1 Megaceryle torquata | reverse complement strand
TCTCCAGGCTGAACAACCCCAGGTCCCTCAGCTGCTCCTCACAAGACTTGTGCTCTAGACCCTTCACCAGCTTTGTTACCCTTCTCTGGACATGCTCCAGCCCCTCAATGTCCTTCTTAGAGCAAGAGGCCCACAGCTGAACCCAGGATTTGAGGGGCAGTTTCACCATTGTCGAGTCCATGGGGATGATCCCTGCCCTAGTCCTGCTGATAACATTTGTGCTGATAGAAGTGAAGATGCTGGTGGCTTTCTTGGCCACCTGGGCACAAGCTGGCACATATTATTGTCAGAAAAAAATAATAATCTCTATAAAAATATGTCCTAGGGGAAAAAAAAAAAATGGGCACAGGTGAATGAACAAAGTTATGAAGGTACATAATTTTTTTTTAGAATCGAGGCCCAAACCGAGATTCAGCATGGATGTGAGAAAAAATTCAGTGTAAAACAGTCACATAGCAAAGCTGACTGCTCACAGACATCAGCAGCTGAACAGCAGAAGAGATGATGTACCAATTAAGGAGATCAATTCATCATCATACTTTTCCTGGCAACCAATCCCCAGGTGAGTACATTGTGGTTTATTTTCACATTTATTGCAAGTCAGATGCTCTGGCTTCAGAGTTCATGCTCCTCTTTTCAAATCATGCAGCTTCAAGAAAGAATTAAGATTTTTAGAAGTGTTCTGACAGCAGATAGATCTAATTTCTAATATCTGTATTTACTGGGCCAACTTTGAGTATGATACTATTGAACTGCTGCCATTTTTTAAATATTTTGTTCATTTGATTTAAATAAAAGAGGAACTAGGAAAACAAAAGGATAGCGATGGAGCAAAAAAACAGCTGAAGGCTGGAGCGGGAGTTCTATACCATAGAAAAATATTTGGTAAAGCTAGGGAAGGAAAGACAAAACAGGAGGGAATTGCTGCGGGTATCAGAGTTAAATGAGTGGAATAAAATGAACTAAATGTTCCTGCAATTCTGGCAATTGAAATGGTATTTCTAGGGTCAGAGGGGATAACTGAGATTGGCCCTCTTCTTTTGACAGAATCCCAGAATGGTGGGGATTGGAAGGGACCTCTGGAGATCATCTCGTTTAACCCTCCTGCTCCAACAGGGTCACCCAGAGCAGGCTGTCCATGTGGGTTTGGAATCTCTCCAGAGGAGACTTCACAACCTCTCTGGGCAGCTTGGGCCAGGCTCTGGCACCCTCACAGGAAGTAATTTTCTCCTCCTATTCAGAGAGAACTTCCTGTGTTTCAGTTTGTGCCCACTGCCGCTTGTCTTATCTGTCACTGGGCACCACTGACAAGAGTCTGTCCCATCCTCTTGACCCCCACCCTTAAGATACTGATCAGATGCCCTCTTGGTCTTCTTTTTTACAGGCTGAACAGCCCCAGGGCTCTCAGTCTTTCCTCATCACAGACATGCTTCAGTCCTCTCAGCATCTTCAGAGCCTCTGCTGAACTCTCTGCAGTAGTTTTCTGTCTCTTTTGAACTGGGGAGCCCAGAACTGGACCCAGTACTCCAGAGATGGCCTCCCTAGGTAAGAGTAGATGGAGAGGAGAACCTCCCTGGACTTGCTGGCCACACTCTTCTTCATACACCCAAGAATGGGAGACTCCTCAGTGCACAAGGAATGATGCCGATGTGCGAAGTGCTAGGGAAAGCTCACGCTTTCGACTATTATTTGTTAGTGCCAAGAGCTCCATCTCATGGTGAGATCAAGCAGTGCAGCCATAGCTAAGCTACGGAAAAAAAGTAACTAACCTGTGATAATGGTTTTTCCTGAGTGCAGCTGATGCCTCCAATGAAGACCATGTTAGGCATTAGGGGCCTGGGGTACTCAAACACGAAGTCATATTTCATGAGCCAAATAGATGCGTGGCTGAGCAGCTCAAGCACCGTTGCCTCTTGCTGAAGGAATTCTTTGATCAAAGAATCATACTGTGAATAAAGCAGGCTGCAAGCCAGGGAACTGCTCAGGCTTGTGATGAGATTGCCCACACGCTGGGAGAACACCATGTGGTCCGTGTAGCGAGTGAAGAACCTAGGAACGTAAGAAGGAGGACTGGGACTTAGGGTAGCGTGCAAGTCTAGGCTGCACGGCAGTCCCCGTACAAGGTACACAGAAGGTAGGGAGAGATGTTCAGCCACTATCTGTCCACAGAGGAAAAAGGGATCCATAAAGACAGCATCAAATTTGCTTTCTTCAAGGTACTTGATCAGTTCTTTGTTAGACAGAAGACGTTTGCAGGAATCAAAGAACATGGTTGTAATATTTGCCATTTTTGAGAATTTGTCCAAGAAGGGTTGAGGTGTGAAACTCTTGTAGCCCAGATTTTTGAATTCTGCCTCCACATACTCCCTGGTGTAAGACACAGAGTATGTTTTCATGGTATAATGCACTGATGAGTCTATCCGCAAATTTACCTCTGGTGCAACCACCACAATTTCATGTCCCCTCTGGCTGAGCCGCTGCACAACTGGGCGCATGCTGAGCCAGTGGCTGCCATCGATAGGTACGACCAGAAGCTTTCCACCATCAGAAAATGTCCACAGGAGCAAGAAAAACACAACCCGGGAGGCAAGAGAATGAAATCCTGGATTTGAAGAAGCCATTTTCCTTGTTCTATCAGCAAAGTTTTAAATGGCTACAAAACTATCGTGGTGGACAAGGATTGAATTGTGGGGTACTTTGCACTTTAATCTTAACTAAGGTAAGCGTTTAATTTTTAACAGACTGCATGTTTGTGGGCAGAAATGAGGGTGATTTCTAGCTGTGGGTAAAGGTTGGGTTTATCATTTGTATGCATGGTGAAGCTTTAAGCAATTGGGCACTGTGAGGTAAAGTTGAATGCTTGAATGAACATTAGAGGATTCAAATGTTTGAGGGAGAAGTGTCAAAAAGTTGGCAGCTTGTCACACTGAAAGGCTGAACAAAGTTATGAATGGGAGGTAATGCCTGACCCAGCAATAGCCACCTCACTAACATCCAGTTAATGGTGAGCTCCCTGTCTTGAGTCTGCATAGCTGATTGGACACAAAACTTAGAACAAAAGTCTGACCTTTGGGTTACTTTTTGTTCTTAGAGTCTAAACAAGAAGCAATGATTGACCAAGAGCTGATACTCAGTGGATTGATAAGGTTTATCTTCAGGTTTTTTCCTATACGGTAGCAGTTATCTACGTGAAAGTCCTGAGTCTATGGTATTAAATGTGATGCAAGCTCAGTAGTAACTTCTGCTGTTGCACCACCACTGTGGTCTGAAAAGCAGAATAAATGACTGATATCTGCACTATTTACATAGCCCACCAGGGAGATTTACATGAGTAAAGGACACTGGGCAGCTTTGTAGCCTATAGAACATGGAAGACCACACATGAAGTACACTGAAGGGAGAGAGAGATATTCAGCAATAATTGGCCCACAAGACATCACAGGATCCATCATAATGGCATCAAATTTGCCATCCTGGAGGAATTTCATTAGTTCTTTATTGTTTAAGAGACACCGAGAAGCAGAAGAGAACATGTTGGTCACTTCTGATGTATTGCTGAGTACAATTGTATTTTTTTCTAGAAGAGGAGAGTTATCAAAGCTTTTTTGACCAATGGAATGGTAGAAGCTATCAAAAAAACTCCTGTGTGTAAGGCACAGAGTATGTTTTGATGGTGAAAGATTGTGAGCTTTTCATGAACAACATGGCATCAGGAATTACAATGATTTCATGCCCTCTTTCCCAGAGTTTCTCCAGAACTACGCTCATGCTCAGTGACTTCCATCCTGAGGCACAACCAAGAGCTTCCCACCTTCTGCCAAACTTCAGAAAGAAAGAAAAAGTCCAGCACATGTCTGGTACCTCCACATAACTGTCATGGGGCTGTTATAAGCTGATGGTCTTTAATCTTTGCCTCTGCAAAATGTTTACTGAGGCAGGTTGTTGGAGTTCAAAGATAACATTTTAAATGGTGATAAAATCATTGATAAGAATGCTATCAAGGTATCTAAAGCAAGAAGCATCTCCATGCATTTGAGTTATCTTATTTGATTCAGAACAATTAGCAGGGGTAGCTGTTGCTTGTAGAGGGATTTTTCTGGGTCAGGGTTGTTTCAAGTCAGTCACTATGCACTTGACTGTCCTGTGTCAGATTCAAGTCAGGAATCAACTTTTATGGCCACTGAGCTTCTCCAGAGAGCTTATAACACAAGAAGTGTGTTGCGCCCTTGACATGAAAGACCTAAACATCCAATTGCCTCTCTTACACCCTTGCTCAGAAAGGTGCCTGGAGTTCACACAGGATGTTCTACACAGTAAGCAGGAGCTGGAACACCAAGCACTGGTGTCATCAGAGTTTGGGTAACATATTAGCCAACCCCCTTTTTATATAAACAATGATGGAGCAAAATATGCAGTTCTTGCTCAAGAGGGGGCATAATGGTTTGTAGGTGAAAGGCTACAGGTCAAACAGTTTTTAAAATTCTCAGTAATAGCTACTTTTCAAAAGAAGTTAATAAGGCTTGGCTGTGATTTGAGCCAATGGCAAGGCCACATTTCTGTCCTGTGCTTACCAGAAGAGGAGAACAGAGTTTCTGAGCTGCATGTGCTGTGCTAAGACCTTTAGGGAAAACAAAAAAAACCCTCAAAACCATATTGAAAGTCCTGCTCTCTGTAACATTCAACCCCTGCCTGCAGCTACTTGATGCAGAGCAACAGTGATAGGGATAGTCTTTTCTGGGTAGCAGTAAATAGTACAATCGGGGGGGGGGAAAACCCAGTAGATTGAGAGATTTGAATTGAACATTTGGAAGAAGCTTTTTATCTCTGAGGTTTCGAAGGTTTGCCTGCATAACAGCATGGCTGACATGGTCTGATATGGGAGACATCAGTCCCACTCCAAGGACTTGGTTAGGTATCCAAATCAGGTTAATTTGAATGGTATTTTTAGTGTGCAATTATTCTTGAGAACCTGGGTTGAGGCTGCAGCAAATGATATGAAGGAAACCCAATGGGTGAATGAAATCTGTGCCTATTAATAACACAATGGCTTTCAATAGGGAGAACATACAAAGAAATATGAAAACTTTCAGGATAAACCTAGAAAAAAACATTTGTGCTTAAAATAAGTGTCTGACTAAGTAGATCTCATCTGCTATTAAGGCATATTTCATGGAAAAGGTGGATGACAAAAGGCTACAGGTTTATAAAAGCAAAAGAAGGAATGGTAACTGAGCAAGAACAATTGCTGGTGGGATAACAGAGACTGGTTTAGACCTCCCTCAACCAAGCACACCTGGTCAGAGAGAGTTCTGAACAGTCCCTTCCTCCTGTGCAGCAGCCTGGAAGAGTTGTCTTGGAGCAGGTGGGAGTGATAAGCACATTCCAAGGCTAATACTAAGTGTGTCCTAAAAAGTTTATTTTGACAGGAGGTTCTCCATGTAGTTCATTTAAAAAAAAAACCAAACCAAAAACAAAACAAAGTGATTTGCATGAGCCAGCAAGGACTGCAATGTCTAAGCAAAATGCATTAAAGAAGAAGGAGCTTCAGATATAAACACACTCCCATTCTGCAGCCTGCTTAAGCAAAACTTTCTTCCTATCTGACTGTGAGGTGATGTTCAAAGACCAAACACTAAGGAAGGTGAATAGAAGGTATTCTCACATGCCAAAGAGAGTTAGCTAAAGTGCTGAGGTGTGTGCATTTTCACATTTCAGCAATAAAGAGGAAAAGATGTTACCTAACAAGGTGATGCTGCATTACATGTGCCACATAGGCAGCAGTATACACTCAGATAGTTAACTTGGAGTTGCAGACATGTTGTTACCCTATGCTCACTTATAATAAATAGGCTCTCAAGTCTTGTATTTGATATATAGTCACTTCTATTGGTCCAGGCTGATGGAAGAGTGGCTGGAAAGCTGACTGTTGGAAAAGAACCTGGGGGGCTTGGTCCACAGCTGGCTGAATATAAGCCAGTGTGTGCTCAGGTGACCAAGAAGGACAACGGCTTCTTGGCTTCCATCAGAGCTAGTGTGGTCAGGAGGACTAGGGCAGGGACCATCCCCATGGACTCGGAACTGGTGACATGGCACCTCAAATCCTGGGTTCAGTTTTGGGCCCCTCTTTCCAAGAAGGACATTGAGGAGCTGGAGCATCCCCAGAGAAGGGCAATGAAGCTGGTGAAGGGTCTAGAGCACAAGTCTTGTAGGCGTGGCTGAGGGACCTTGGGTTGTTCAGCCTGGAGAAAAGGAGGCTCAGGGGAGACCTTCTTGCTCTTGGCAACTCCCTGAAAGGGTGTTTGAGCTAGGTGGGGGTTGGAACCAGGTGGGGATGGTGTCTTCTCTCAATGAACAAGTGATAGGACAAGAAGAAATAGCCTCAGGTTGCACCAGGGGAGGTTTAGGTTGGACATGAGGAAAAATGTCTTCTGTGAAAGGGTTGTTAAGGCCTGTCCGAGGCTGCCCAGGACAGTGATGGAGTCCCTATCCCTGGAAGCATTTCAAAGCCATAGAAATGTGGTGCTGAGGGACATGGTTTAGTGGTGCTGGTTTAATAGTTGGACTTGATGATTTTCAAGGTCTTTTCCAACCAAAATGATTTTATGTGGTCTTTCAGTTCTGCTAATGTTTCAGCCAAGCATGGATTATCTGTGTTACACTAACAAAAAATGCTATAAAACAACATTGAAGAAGTGAAAAAAAAACCTGAACCAAACCCTTACAGCTAACTGCATATTCATAAGAGTTTAAAAGTTTAAAAGTTACTGGAATTTGGGCAACATGCAAACATCCTTTCACATGTATATGAATGACTCCAGCGACTGAAGTATACAAGTTCAACCCATTCCAAAGGCAAAGGTGAAAAAAGATAATCTATCTGGAAAATGCAAAGGTAAAGTGCAGAGTTGAGTGCTGAGGTTGTGTGCTGCAAATGGTACAGTGAATATCCCCAGTTAGGGGAATCCAGGATTCCCTCTTTTGTAAGTCCATTAATCTTGACAGTCAGAATGTATTTCTTATTAACCACCCAAATCCTTTTTAAATTCATAGATGTTTGTTGTTTGTTTGTTTGACAGAAAAAAAAAAAAAAAAAAAGTACCTGCTGGCATTGAGAGGCAGACTTTAGGGTTTTTATTTGCTTGGTGTGAAAAAGTGTTCCCTTTTGTTTGCTTTAAGCCTGCTGCCACTTCATTTCAGTGTTAATCACAGGTCAAATATTGGGAGAAACTGCATTATCAGTTCCCCTTCCTCCTTTGCTACACTTTTCAGGGTTTTCTAGACGTTTGTTGCAGATTCTCTGTCATAGTTCTTTTTATAGGTTTAGCCATACAGCTTATTCCATCTCTGCTTTTCTAGATTGAATGCCAAGTTTGAATCCTCTTAAAAACACTTTTTTACTGTGTGAATTTTGTCTTTTTCTGAAAAATAAGCCCTATTTCACTGTTTAGTTCACCTATTTGACTGTGGTAAGTCAATATAAAATCCAACATTCATTTTATAAGAAGCAAGTAACCTAACTTATACTTTATTTTTAAGATGGCAGTTGGTACTTTATAAAAGGAACATCACTGGCCTGTTATATGCAAAAAAAAAAAAAAAAAAGAATGTCACAAGCTGGAGAAATAGGCCGAGCCTCACAAAGGTCAGAAAAGTGCAAAAGCAAAGTTATGCTGCTGGGATGGGGTAACCCTATGCCCCAGGACAGGCTGTACTCCAGCTGGACAGAGAGAAGCTCTGCAGAAAATGACCCAGGGTCCCTGTCAACAAACGGTGAATATGACCCAGCACTGTGCCTTTGCAGCCACATCCTGGGCTGCATGAGTCAGGGAAGCCAGGTCTGCAGCCAACAGATTGAGGGATGTGATCATTCAACATCTGAGAGACAGCTGGAGACATATACCCAGTTTAGGGCACTCCAGTACAAGATAGACATTGATGTGCTGGAGCAAGTCCAGCAAAAGCCAAGAGGCTGGTTAGGAAGTGGGGACTGTGACATACAAAAAGAGACTGAAAGATGAGGTTGTTCAGGAGAATTCAGAAGAGAAAGCTAAAAGGTGATCTTATTTCTGTCTTTCCCTACCTTAGTGGAAGGGCATAAATAAGACAAAGCTGTACTCTTCTGAGAGATTGATAGTGACAGGACAAGAGGCAACAGACATAAGCTGCAACATGGAAAATTCAAACTGGGTATAATAATAACTGGATATAACAATAAATAGGATATAATAAAGTGTTTTCACTATAAGAATCATATCAGATACTCAGAACTTGACAAGACATAGAATGGAACATCCTGAATAAAGTGGGCCTGCTTTGACTGGGAGGTTGCCTAAGACACCTGCAAATGACATTCCAAACAAAGTGCTTTATGGGTCTGTGACAATTCAAAACAGAGAATATTTCTTTAAAGAAAAAAAAGGCAGGAATGTAGAGGAAATCTTCAAGGACAAGTGGACGACAGGATGAATGATGGTCTCCTCAAATGAAAGTCTGCCTTGCACCACAACACTCCTGAGCAAAGAGGGCTTGAGCAACCTGACCTAATATCAAAGCTGGCTTTGACCAGAGGCATATGATCAATGAGGGGTTCCCCAGAGCTATATTAATTTAAAACACTTTCTCTGTTTTTATACTGAGATATTCTGATGCCTTCACTGAAAGGAATACTGGCACCTCTTTGCAAAGAAAAAGGATTTTGAAAACCTTTTACCCACAGAATGAGAGCTTTATAACAAAAGCTATGTCATGACTTTACAGAGTATGCAAAAAACCTGCCAGAATGACAAGAAAAAAAAAAACAGTTTACAACCCGTCTGAGTTAGCTTCTTGTAAGCACAGTTTAGTCCACTAACCATAATCATGTTGGACATCAATGGTCTTGGATAATGTAAAACAAAATCAAGTTTCATGAGTCAAACAAAAGCTTGGCATAAGAGATCTGGCACAGTCACATCCTGTTGGAGGAACTCAGAAGCCAGTTTTGCATATGGTTGAAAGAAAAAAAATCACAGAGGAAATAGTTGGGGATGTCAAAGAAGAGATTCTTCCCCTTCTGGAGAAAGTTCATGTTGCCTGTAAGGCCTGTGAATACCCTGGGTATATAAGAAAGGGGACTGGGACACTGAGTGGCTTCAAATTCTAAACAGCATGGCATTTGCTGCAAAAAAAACCCACAAAAGGCACTGAAAGATGCTCAGCCAGTATCTGCCCACAGGGTACTACAGGGTCTGTAAAGACATCAAACTTGTTCTCCTCAAGATATCTGACAAATTCTTTATTGTACAGGAGGTGTCTACAGGTAGACAGGAACATGGCAGAATTATTTTTTGCTTGTTCATAGGTTTTAAGAAATCATTCTAGAAAAGATCCTCTTCAAATATATTATGGGTCATTCTCCAGAACATGTGATCCAGCTCTTCTTGTGTGAAAGGGACTGGGTACATTTTCATAAGAAAATCCTTTGTTGGTTTTTTGTGTAAACTGATTTCAGGTGCAATGACAACTATTTCATGTCCCTTCTCACGAAGACTGTCCAACACTTCCCTCGTGCTGAGCCAAGGACTCCTGTCCACCGGCACCACCAGCCCACCAGCACCACAAGCAGCTTCCCACCAGCAGCAACCAACATGCACAGGAGCAAAATCAGGGTCACCGTGACTTGTGGATGAGCACTAAGCACTGAGGCCATTTCTGCAGAATTCTGGTGAGTGCCACCCAGAAATAAAACCCCTGGCAGCACTGAAGCTACAGCACCAGCTCTGTGCTTTTCAATGCTAGAGCTGAACTATTGATCCTTGGAGGTATTTGCTGTGTGGTAAATGTATAAAATTTCACTTGGTAAAAGGATGCATAATAAGTACTAAAGTTCACCAAACTCCCCAGGTTGTTGTTTTGTGGTAGATGCACCTGGATAACCCCCATCCTTTTCTACAAGACAAACAGTAAAGAGTGTCCCAGGAAGGATCCAGAGGTGGTTCTGGGTGGGTGTGCACTTCTGATATTGTCCCTCTGGCTGAACCTTTTTCAAATGCAGGAGATGTGTCACATCCCCATCACTATTCAGCCTAGTAGAGGCCACTCCCTTCCTCCAGGGTAAAACTTGCCCCAAACTCAGCCACCCATCCCTGTGGATACTCATCTCTAGGAGGCTTACGGTCCCATAGCAGATGTGGGCGAGTGGTTTAAGATGGTTTCTAGACTGAGAAGATGGATGAGATAGAAGCATGATGCCAGGTTAGTCTGTAGCACACATCACCCCCAGTAAGCAGTACTTTCACTCTCTAAGACATGCTTCAGGGTATGACAGCATTGGCATTGTGAGCTTGGAGGGCAGTGCAGATACATAGGAACACTCTTTGAGGGGGGCTTTCCACAAAACTATTCCGGTCCTAATGCTGGCTTCATTTTTGTCACTGGCAAATATCACATGATGTCCAGCAGTGGTGGAGTTTCATGAATGCTGAGGTGGCAAATTATAGCATGCATGAGGATGTATGTGGGATGACACAGCCACTTCTGCTAGGAGATGGGTAGAATTGCCACACAGGCTTCAACACCTCACCTCATGGTGCACAAGTCATAAATATTATGACTGAAGAGAAAGCCAGGGCACTGAAAAGAAGAGCACATCTCATGAGGCTCTCTCACAGAGCAGCAAGGGTTCTCTAGTAAGAACTGTATAAGAGTTTCTCTTCAGCTGAGCAGACATTATAAGTGAAGGTATAGCTGCCTGCATGGAAAATGGAAAGTGAGGAAGAAAGTGAGAGAAAAAGAATTTCTTTCACAACTGTTT
>JANIJG010009222.1:0-10341 GCA_024611175.1 Megaceryle torquata | reverse complement strand
GTTATAAGGTCCCCCCAGAGTCTTCTCTTCTCCAGGCTGAACAATCCCAGCTCCCTCAGCCTATCCTTGTAGCAGAGTTGCTCCAGCCCCTGGTTCATCTTTGTGGCCTCCTCTGGACTCATTCCAACAGATCTCTGTCCCTCTTATGGTGGGGACACCAGAATTGGATGCAGTATTGGAGGTGGAGCCTCACAAGAGCAGAGTAAAGGGGGAGAATCCCCTCTCTTGATCTGCTGCATCCTAGGATCTTGATGCATCCTAGAATCTACACTCTCCTTGATGCATCCTAGGATAGAAAAAAGAAAAAGGTCATTGTGCTTTTACTGGGATTCTTCCAAAGCCAAACCAGTAAGCCCTCTGAAGTAGCACACACCCAAGTTGCCTTGAGTAATAAAGGTGATGAATAATCATATACTCAGGTAGGCTTGTTGCAAGAGGAAGAATGATGCTCTGTGTATTCTTCTTTCATTCCAGTTGTGAAGGATTAGTTAGTGTTCCAGGATGTAGCTTGGATGATTATTTACCCTGATCGAGGGGACACTGTGAAAGGTTTTCCAGCCACTTTCGTCATCACTTTCCTAAATGTGAAAAATAAGAGCTCTTGTTAAGAGGTCACTGGGAAATCAAGTTTCCACCAACACTATTTGTTTAAAACCGACTCCAGTTCCGTTCAACTCCCTTTTATGCTCTCAATAATACAGAAGATAACAACGTTGATGAATATTGTCCAGTGAATGCAGGGAGGGGTCCGGTGGGAAAATGAGTCATCTTATCTCCCTCCCTGCACTTCCAGGTGCAACCTTCTGTCTGTGTCTCCGAGGGGTCCCCAGTGATTTATTGATATGGCAATCTGATTTTGGTAATTAAAATTGATTTTCAGCTTAAGCTTTGTAAATACACTGATCCATAACAAACCCGGGTCATGTTCTGAGAGGGGTGGGAAGGGGGGAATAAGGGACCGGGGATGCCAGGAGGAGTGGTGTGGATGACAGCCAAAGAGCTGGCGGAGGAGGGAGACAGGATGAGATTATGGGGACGGGTGGCTATCAATCTGTGAGCTGGAGGAGGGTCTGCAGGGAATCCAACAAAAGCCTTGCACGGTGCCTGGGAACGCTGCTGATCCTGACCCAGTCACCATTGTTGTTGGACAGCAGCAGGGATACATTGAACCTGGATTCCAGCGTTATCGGTGCTGGTGGCTCCAAGGGCAGCCAAGAAAAGCAGCTGGAGCTGGGAGCAAAATGTTGCTTGCTGCTGAGACATGATGTGGAAATGAAACACAAGGAGCTTTGGTGACTGTAATATGAATCTGTCTGCTCAGGTCTTCTCCATAGCCTGCTTTGGATGTAAATCCACAGATATTAGTCTGTTGGCTGCAGATGAGGAGCTGAAAGCACAGCATCTGCCTGCTGGAGGACTCTGTGCCTGCTGCCAGAACCCCATTTGCCCACTCCTTGATGCAGCCTTCTCTCCCCAAACCTCTTCCCTTTCCCTGTGAGGGTGGCCTCTGCCTGTGGCAAGGGGAGATGTCGTGCTGAGGCTGGGTGTGCTCACCCTGCACATGCCCAAGAAGTCCTCTGCTATAAGGATGCTCCATGGCAGCATGAGCCAGAGGAAAAAGCCTGTCCCTGGGAGGATCTGTATTCTTTTTGGCACTGATTTGGGTGTGACCAAGCACGTTTTACTTCCTACTCGTGCCTCAGTTTCCTCACTTGTTCACTAGAAGCACAGTTTGATTTTCCTTCTGTGAGCAGCCTTGGGGCTGGCAGATCATGCAGCCAGGCTGCCTTTGAATCACACCTCTTTCTGGAGGAGGAATGATCTCCCTGGGCTGTTCTCATCCTTGGAGCTAATAAACTGAGCTCTTGGGGGAGAATTGCACCTTATGAAAGGCTGGGAGCTCTCTGAAAGCCAAGCAGAAGAGATCTCCAAGCCTGAACCTCTCCACATCCTTCTTCCCCAGGCCAAGCACTTAAATAACTCACTTTTGAGGTTGAGAGGAACATGGCAAGCCAGCCCACACACTGGCTGTTTTCTGCTTCTGAGCCATTTTTTGAAGCCAGCTCGTTTTTATAGCACAACTTCTTCCATTAGCTGATAATCTCACTGTACAACCTCCCCAATTGCTTTTGGGAAATCTAAGTGCATAACATCTATTACATTTCCCTTGCCTACCTTGGCAGTAATACTGTAGCTTCAAAGAACTCCAACAAGTTAGTTAAGCAAAAGACCTCCTGCTTGTAAATCCATGCTGGCTGTCTCTTCTAATCCAATTATGCTTTACAAGGTGCTCCCTCACTAAATCCTGAGAAATTGTTTCTGATATTTTTACCCACAATTTATGTTAAGCTGCTCGGTGTATAATTGCTTGTCTAATCTCGTGCTCCTATTTTTGAATAATGGTGTTAGGTTTGACATTTTTGCAGTGCTCCTGTGTCAGCTGAGAACTGCTAAAATATTATTACTTAAGGCTTCACTCAGTTGGGCGCTCACTGCTTCTGCAGCTGGTGGAGTTGAGCTAACTACACCAAGTCTCCATCGATGCTGTGGAAGAGGTTTTTTGTTAATGTCCACTTGTCAACCAAACCCACTTTTTGGTTAAGAATGGATCAGAAATGCGGGTGAAGTAGTACAAATCCTACTCACAGTAGTAGTCCTGCTTCTAGGATGAGCACAGGGAGAGATGGGAATTAATAACAGTATGGGGAGCTTTGAACAAAGGATGTGGGATTTTGTGCTAAGGGTCTTACTGTCAGTAAAGAGATATAAGGAACAAAGAAGTGGGTGTTTCACACCCCAGAATGTGAGGGTCTTGCCACCAAAGTCTGGGATTTTTTTCAGATTGAGTAGGTCCAAGACATAATACACCCAACCTGGGAAGACGGCTGCAAATTTAGAGGACATGAGCAGGTAATAGACAATATCAGGTAGCTCATGTGAGACCTTCTTCTCTACAGCTACCTGACAGGAGGCTGAAGCCAGGTTGGGGTTGGTCTCTTCTCTGAAGGAACAATCAATAGGACAAGAGTAAATGGCTTCAAGTCGTGCCATGGGAGTTTTAGGTTGGACTTGAGGAAAAATGTCTTCCCCAAAAGGGTCATCAAAGCCTGGAACACACTGCCCAGGGCAGTGGTGGAGTCCCCATGATCCCTGGAGGGGTTTGAATGCTGTGGAGCTGTGGTGCTGAGGGCCATGGTTTAGTGGTGCCCCAGCAATGCTGGGTTAGTGGTTGGACTTGATGATCTTGTAGGTCTCCTCCAACCAGAATGATTCTATGCTTCTGTCAGAGGAGGGAGCAGTGTTTATTTGCTTGCCCTTTTTCTGTTTTCAAAGACAGTAGCAATTTCACATGCAAATGACTCTGTCTCTGACGGTAAGATCAGCTGAGAATATTTTCACACAGTACTGGCAGGGAGTTCTGTTGAGATGTCACATCGTCACATAACCAAGATTTAGTGAATAATCCGTGATGTACAATCTAGCAACACGATAGTTACGAGCCAGATGAAGAGAAGTGGCATCCTCTCACTTGCAGCCAGGCAACAAAAGGGATGGAATTTAAGTGGGGAGCAACATATGCTTTTGAACCTTAAATAGACTGGTCTTTTAAAATGAAGAGGAAGAGTGGTGATTCCTCATGCTGGAATCCTTCCTAGCCAAATATCACATTTGCAATCTTCACCCTTTCCTTAAAGTTTAACTGAAGAAAGAAAAAATAAAAATAAAAAAGAGCAGAACAGCTTCTCTAGCAAATACCTCCTCTTGAGCTCTAGGTTTTTAACCTCTAGAAAGGATTAAACAACACCTACCAAACCAGCCTTGGTGTTGGAGAAAAGTGTTTAGGATATCTGGAGCTATCACTGGGATGGTTTTGTGGTTTGTTGGGTTTTTTTGTAGGTCGTTTTTTATGTTTGATTGGTTGGGTTTTGATGGGCTTGTTGGTTTTTTGTTTGTTTTGGGGGGGGGGGGGGTCTATCTGGATTCGAGTTCTTTTTTGTTGGTTTTCCCAGCTTTATGCAGTGTAAAATATGTGAATTATGGCCTTCTGAAAATGAGTTTCATAATGGAAACCGAATGACCCTTAACTATGAGACAGAGAAGCCCATCTACAGCATTCCTGGGGAAAAGGGAAGTGCTGGTGACTGAAGTCTGCCCTCGATGGGTCCTCGGGCACACATCTTCCACATACAGTTTTCTCCATGATATTGCTTTCCTTCATCACATAACAGAGGATCTCCCCACTGAGATGGGACCATCTCTGGTAGAGGTGTCTGAGGCTGCTTTCATTTCCCTGTCAAGGTGCTTCTAGAATGCAAGGTTTCTTGGCACATTAACAGTTTTCTCTAAAACCTCTAATCCATTTTCAGTAATGACTTCCCTCTCCTTATCTCCCATCCCTCATTGTGTCATTCTTCAGATTTACATCTCCAGGAACGGATGCTGCTGTTGATCTGTTCCTTTCTCAGTGGCACAGAGATGGACTGGGTACAGCTTGGCTGGTCTGGTTGCATTGGTTATGGCAAGATGCGGAGTGGCTCCAGAGCCTCTCAAAGTTGTCAGTTGATAAAATCAGAGCTATGAGGCTGCATAGCATTTTCTGAGTGCTGTTTGATAGACCCACCTCTCTCATCCGATCAGATCTCCTGCTCTTCCCATCTTCTCCCCTCAGACGAGCTATGAAACCTTCTCCATGAAACAGCCAGACAATATTTAATGGAAACAAATACATCTCACACCCCAGTGGCAACTGTGCCTTATTAGCTTCATGTTTTCTGCTTCACTCTGTCCCTGGAAGGGGACTTTGTCCTCACTTCACAGCAATAGGAGATAACAGAAGATAACTTTTTCAGGGTGAGGGTGACAGAAATCTGGAATGGGCTGCCCAGAGAGGTTGTGGAGTCTCCTTCTCTGGAGACATTCAAAATCCACCTGAACATGTTCCTGTGTGACCTGATCTAGGTGACCCTGCTCTGGCAGGGGGGTTGGACTCGGTGATTTTCAAGGTCCCTTCCAACCCCGAACATTCTGTGATTCTGTGATACCAGAGTGGTGCTTTACAAGCAGGACTGGTTTGCAGGGTGGTTGTGGTTAGCGCGTCCTCCAGCCTGAGCTCCCACAGATGAGGTGAGCTCCTGCAACACAAGCTCCGCTGCAGAGATTTGAGTTTCTAGTCCTGCTAGAGAAAGAAATAGTGATTACAGGGACCTGGAGAAAGCAAACCAGAAAAAGTAAGAATGAAAACCAGTTAGTTAACGATTGAACTGCACTCTGACCCCTTTCCTTTCCCAGGAGGTTGCCTGGGGGTTTTGTCCTGAGCTTATCAACAGCTGGCAGCTAGAGGAGCTAAAGGACACTCTGGGAATTCATCTTTATGTACCAAGCTTGGGACTGCTTGTCTAACTACCAGTAGATGTTGCTTTCATTTCCTTCCCTTTTGTGGACAGTTTG
Organism: Megaceryle torquata; assembly: GCA_024611175.1. NCBI lineage: Eukaryota > Metazoa > Chordata > Aves > Coraciiformes > Cerylidae > Megaceryle > Megaceryle torquata. Next base: position 4,893 of record JANIJG010009222.1, on the reverse strand, counting down.
AAGAGCATCTCTCAATCTCATTTTTCCTTCTCTTTGTCTCCCTGAATTCATGACGGGTGAAAATTAATCTTCACTCACCATTTTTGCCATTGAAAATGTGAAGCTGTCTTGGCTTTCAGTGGTCTCTTATAATGGAGGCAATGATTTCCCAAGCAGGAGCAGAATAGCTGGTGCTGCAGACAGATCTCCCAGCCTTCTGCTCATTAATGGGTTATTAATGCTTGTCAACAATCTATGTTTATCCAAATGATCATCTATTGAAGATCGTTCTGTCTCAGACCTTGCATCTTCAATGCTTTGGATCTGAGTTTCCACTCACCTCCTACCCCCAGGTCTCACAGCTAAAGTGCCACCACAGGGATTTTGAGCATAACACCTGATCTTTTAATTCCTTTTTGGAGAAAGGTTTATTTGCAAAAGATTTTATTTTTTTGTTTGTTTGTTTGTTTTGGTTTGGTTTTTTTTCCTCCAAACCCAGCTCAGCATTTTCAAGTTTGGGTGCACAACTCTCAAATTACTGGAAGATTTTGACTCCCTCTCTGATGTGCTGAGCCTAATAGCAGCTCATTGCAAACTGTTAGTACTCAAATTGAATTCAGTGAACCAGCATCTCCCCATGGAAGTTTCCTCTGCAGGTGCTTTCCCAGCCAGCTCCAACCATAACCTGTTCTGCAGTTCAATCCTTGCAATGAGCACTGGCAGTGACTCTGCAGGTTCATTGAGGGAGAGAATTTCCCCAGAACAATGAATAAGGTGGTTATTTATTTATTTCCCCTCAATCTTTCATTCTAAACAGCATCCACGGAGATGTATTTGCAAGCAAAGGCAGGGAAAGAAAAAAATGGGTTTGGAGCTTAGTTCTTTAATGTGATTTTTTAAATAATAAATAAATAAATAAATAAATCAACCTATAATCATAGATTCACAGATTCATAGGTTCATAGAATTATAGAATCATAGAGTCATAGAATCATAGGATAGTTTGGGTTGGAAGGGACCTTAAAGATCATCTTGTTCCAACCCCCTTGCCATGGGCAGGGACACCTCCAACTAGATAGACCAGGTTGCTCAAAGCCCATCCAATCTGGCCTTGAACACCTCCAGTGATAGAGCATCCACAACTTCCCTGGGCAACCTGTTCCAGTGTCTCACCACCCTCAGAATGAAGAACTTCTTCCTAATTTCTAATCTCAATCTCCCCTCTTCCAATTTGAAGCCATTATCCCTCGTCCTATCACTACAAACCCCTATAAAAAGTCCCTCTCCAGCTTTCTTGTAGGACTCTTACAAGTTTAGAAGTCTTAACTGTAGTTCTTCAGTCTGTAGGAATTAGAGAATACAGAGATACCTGCTATAAAAAGCCCTGCCTTTTGTAGGATGCTTCCACCTTTAATGAAACATCTGGCCCAACCTGACAGGAGAAAGAGGAGATGGAGAGGGGTGGATATTAAGTTTTATAAGCCTGTCAATTCCTAAGTAATTAAGGAAGCATTTTATACAAACCAAACTTCTAACTCGTGCTTTAATCTCAATTATTTTACAAAAATGGTTTCTTAGTGAATCTTTCTGCTTAAAAACACCCGTGGGCATTTGATACCCATCTGTGTGATGCTGGGATAGCTGGTGGCCTTTAGCTCTGCTTTCTGCTGTATCAATCTCATCATTCAAAGAATAAACCTCCTGATAAATGGCAGCATCAACAAAAAGGTTCATATTTTTGAAAGCTAGATAGATCTTTATTGAGCTGCCATTTTGTGGCAGTCATGCAGTCATATTAGGAGGAGTTTGCCAGTTCCTAGGTTGAATAATTGGTCTCCACGCTCTCCTTTGCAAGAAGAGCCATGCATCAACTTCTGCTTGACAAACTCTATGAAAAACAAATAAAATAAAGAAAGAAAGAAATAAAAGAAATTTAAAAAAAAATAAAAATCATTAATAAAGTTAAGGAAATGGAGAAGCTAATACTAAATGATGACTAAATACACCACTGAAATGGAATTTTACTGTAATCAGTAAATCAGACCTATTACTAGTCACAGGCAAATTAATTCTTTAGATTCTTTTATGAAAGGATTAACATTTCTGCAGAAAACAGACATGCTTTTGGGGGGAACTGTTGAATCCATCTAATTTCTCATTAAAAAAAAAAAAAATCAATTTTAGTGGGATACGCTGAATTGGGAGGTTGGACCAGCTGACTTTCAAAGGTCCCTTCTGGCCCAAAATGTTCTATGGTTCTATGATTCTATGGAATAAAATGTAGGAATTCAGAAGAGTTCAGGTAGTAGGAACGACCAGTGATAGTCTCACTGATACTACAGGGCATTTACATACAGATCCCCTTTCCATAATTGCTTATATAAGAATGTTTAGGATTTTTGTTAGTTGAGGCATCAGGAAAAATTGTAAAATTTGTAATAATGAAAGAAAAAAAACCCCAAAACCAAAACCAAAATCCCAACAGACATAACCCTATTGAAACAATAAAAAATGGAAAGGGAACAACATTTTGAAAGGCAAGGAGATGATGAATTCTTTATCTCTCACTATCTTCCAGACCTTTTAATGTAGTAGCTGGAAGTAGAGGTGAGAATCTCTGTTGCGATGTTCTTCTCATGAACACACTGCACTTGGGGCAGAGCAGGCAGTGGAGGATGTGACTTGGTTTTAGTTGAGTGGACTTCTGTGGATGGCTATGAGAGCTGAGATTTTTGGAAGATCAGTCCTCTGTTGAAAGCCTTGTTGATGCCTTTTTGCATTCCTCTTCATTTCTTTTCATTATAAAGATCACTGTTCTCCAGGATATCTCTCCAATATCTCAGAGCAAATCAGTAGGAGAGGATTAGGGGCTTTGTTGAAGCCCTGCTACCTGGTCTAATCAGATGGGAATTCCCTTAGTTAATCTCAAGCTGGTAAATACTTTTTATTTTATTTTTGGTCTAAATCTGTAATGCACTTCAAAACAACAAAAAATTCACATTCCTGCACTAACATTTGAGGGTGTTGGAATGGTCATTTCACTGTGAATTGTCTTAAAAAAACTCTACTGCAAATAGCTCACAAAAACTCCAATATAAAACCTCAGGAAAAATATGTGGAAAAGGGGAACCTAACCCAGCAAGCTAATTGCTGGAACATTCATGCATCAGCAGAAAAACAAAACACATTTAGGGCGGTGATAAACTTCATCTCCACTGTCTGGATGGCTAATCTAGAAGTAGCAATTCATACTTGTCTTGCAAATATGGCAATTACTGCAGTAGTTCCATTAAAGGCCTGGTCGCTGGGTCAGGCAACTTGTCTTCTGAAATCTATATCCTGATAGGAAAAATGTAGTTTAAAGCTGAGCAAGACAAAACTCACCTGCTATAATAATAATATTAATAATAAAAACAATAAAGGTTTCACATAAGGTCCGTGTGCTTAGCTAAGCTCTTTTCAGCACAGTCTGACAATTATCATTGAAACTATTTGACAACTACTTATAAATTCATAGAATTGAAAGTCAAAATAGATGAGTGTGATTGTTTAATGTGATCTGCATAACTCAGGTCACAGAACTCCTCGGGGAGATGTGTGCTCTGAGCCCCAGCTCAGCCACACTGCATATCTTTTAGGAAAAACAAACTGTCTGAGCTAAATGTTTCCAGGGATTCAGTACCATTAGCAACCAGGCAATCCCCCTAGTCTTGGAGCTTCACGACATCCTTGTGAGCTGCAGAGATGATCTAACCCTTGCTATGCCTGCAGACAAAAAAGGTGTGCTACAGATTCCTCCTACCTTGCATATAGGCTTCCTTCATAAGCACTGGAGATGAATAGTCCTGCAAGGTGGTTATGTCCCTTCGAGAGACACATTGGCTAATGAAGTGAACTGGAGATTAAATAGCTTCTGCAGATACATTTGTCTGGACAGGGATGGACATCAGCTATGCTCCTACCTGGCTGGGCTTCCCTCCTTCAGGCTAGTCTGGAGAAAAGAAGGCTCAGAGGAGACCTTCTAGATCTCTACAACTACCTGAAAGGAGGTTATAGTACTAGAACAAATAACAAGTGATAGGAAAAGAGTAAATGGCCTCAAGTTGTGTCAGGGGAGATTTAGGTTGGATATAAGGAAAAATTTCTTCCTCAAAAGACTTCTTAAGCCCTGTAACACGTTTTCTAGCACTGTGGTGGAGTCCCCATCCCTGGAGGGATTTAAAAGCCATGTATATGTGGTGCTGAGGGACATGGTTTAGTGGTGACCTGGCAGCACTGACTTAATGGTTGGACTTGATGGTCTTAAAGGTTTCTTTCAACTGGAAAGATTCTATGTTTCCATGATTTCTAAGATCTTCAAACAGAGAAGTATGTCTGAAGATGATGATTCAGGAGCAATGGCTGAAACAAAACAAAACAAAAAAGTACAAAATGTCACTTTTCCCTCACCCCCCTTGCGAGAGATACCTGTAAAATCTGTGTGTTCCTTTGGAGATGATAAAAGATCAGGGACAAGAGCTGTTGTACTTTTCTAAAACACAACCTAGGAAGGTGATATTATAACTCATGAAGTTAAAGGATTCTGGGTTGCATTAAGTAAACTGTCCAGAAGGTCTAGGGAGGTTCTCCTCCCCCTCTACTCTGCCCTGGTGAGACCACACCTGGAATGCTGTATCCAGTTTTGGGCTCCCCAGTTTGAGACAAGGAGAGAGTCCAACGGAGGCTACGAGGATGATTAAGGGACTTGAGCCTCTCCCCTGTGAAGAAAGACTGAGAGAACTGGGGCTGTTTAGTCTGGAGAGGAGAAGCCTGAGAGGGGAGCTGATGAATGTCTATAAATATCTGAGGGGTGGGTGTCAAATGGAAGGGGCCAATCTCTTTTCTGTAGTGCCCAGCAACAGGACAAGGAACAAG
>JANIJG010009220.1:0-23217 GCA_024611175.1 Megaceryle torquata | reverse complement strand
GGGGGGTGAAGTGGCAACTATGAAAATCAGGTGAGCTACGGGTCATGTACTGTATTAGAAGTCAGCAGCCTGCAAAGGTGCTGAGCATCTTTAATGCCTTTTGCATTGCAAAAGTATTCAGTACTTCATTGACTCAAGCCCCACAGCCAATTAAGAATTACTTATTGCAAGAAGATGCTCTGAAACAACTGCCACCACATACAAAACAATTTCTCCCTTTTTACACTGAGCATTTTACCAGTTACAGGAACAGCCATCAGGCTCAGCTGCATCCAGCGTCCGCTACAAAACAGTAGCTTTGTCCAGAAGTGAGAACTTCACATATATTGTCAAGACAAGCAGGAAAAGGACACAGCTGATTGTGTTGCTGGGACTTCCTTTCTACTTTCAAAAGTAAGATTAAAAGTATGTATGGTTTTATCCTGTCCAAATTCAGCGAGGCCCATAATTGCCCAGCTGATGAAAAGCCATTCTATGGCATCCCAGGGATACCAAGGGTGATGACGGCACAGACTCAACTGCTATATTCCATCTCTGAAAGAGTCGTGGAGGCCGTGACTAGGACCAAGGTACCATACTACCTGAGAAGGTGATGCAAGTGTTTGGGTTTTCTCCCCCCACTCCAGGACTTCCAGGAAAAAAATCCTTACTACAGGTAAAAGAGCAGCAAACACCACAAGTCGCCAAAGGAACACTTCCTATTTCTTGAAATGCTTTTCATTTTGGCAAGTCTGTTTTTTCCACAAGACATAACCCTATCTTGTCAGAAAGCTTCTATCCAGCTCAAGCCTTTTACATACTTTGCCTCTGAGGCAGCAAATAGGTCAGATATCCCTTATTAGCTGACAACCTGAACGCATGTTCAGCTCATCTCTGCTGGCTATTCAAGACTCCTCTTCACTCATCTGACTGGTCTGTTCCAAGAGCTACAGCAGCAGGTTACACCCCAGCCATGAGCTCATTCTGATGTTCAAATTCAGTTAAAATTAATTATTCAGCTGCTGAAATAAAAATTAAATAAAAGTTATACAGCAGTATTTCTTGCTGGCCCTGCAGGCTGCACTCTGTCTTACATTATACAAGCCTATAAAATATTTAAAGTGACCACATCTACACAATTACACATAATTCAGTTGAGAGGAATATACTGCTAAATGAAATAAATCATTCTGGCATTTGTATCTATGCAGGACTAATATTAATTATAATTAAAATACTTCATTTTTTACCTAAGATAAATCACTAGGCTGACTGCAACAACACCAGTTGTTGCTCACCAGAGTTATTTCACAGCCACACTACACAGACCACAAAGAGAGGGGCAAGATCTCAAGCAAGCACTTGGCCATCTAGAAGTATATCTTGCATGAAATTCCAAACACCTAAGGTGTGCTACAGCCTCAGGGTGCTGCTGAGCAACATATGCACACTGGTGTGCACTTCAAAACTATAGCGGTTTGAAGCCTCTTCAATGAAGTCCTCTGAGGAGCTCAATCCAGACAACGTATTCAGAGATATGGATAGCTTTGATTCACTATAAACCACATCAAATGGGCATATTGACTTCAAAACATGGGAAAGTTGACAGCAACATTTCAAAGATTTCTATTTTTTCTTGTGACAGCAAAGAACAGGTGATCGAGTTTCTGTTCCCCAACATCTCCCACCTTCTAGGGCAATGCCTTCTCCGTCAAACTAAGGATGAGATAAAAATGTGGCCAATAGGAGACATGTAACACACAGTTCTTAATCATGCATGTCCTGCTTTCATCATGACTGTAGATCAACTGATGACCAGAACAGTTGCCAATGACAGGAATTCAAATTCTCTGGGTGATCTTAGTTTTCCTCTCAAGCTCACGGTCTTTGCAAAATGAAGCCCAGAGTTACGTGTACAACCAGTTAAGAAACACAAGTCAAACTGTACACTATTTGATAAGTGGAGCATTATGAATACTGAGAGTGTCAGTTGGTTCAATTCAAAAGCACACATGAACATGCACAGAACACAGCTGTTCCATGAGATCACTCGAGAGATTGACTCAAATTCCTATTAAAATGCTAGAGCTATGATTTTTTTTTTTCACGCCCTCTTACAATTACTTTCCCAGTCATCATTCCTTACTGTATACTGGTAGTGTACAGATTCTACTCCATTTAGTTTCCATTACTCTACTTTCAGTAGGAAGGCTCTGCTCTCTCAAGAGACACATAAAGCCTCCTATATTGTACCAAAACACAAGGTAAATTTTCTGTTATTACAGAAATTGAAGCATTGCTTTGTTACTTTCTTATGCCATACTGCAATATATATTCTAAATACCGCAGTTTTCTATTGACTTTCTCCTTTGGCCCATCCAAAAGCACACCCCCTAAGCTATAGGCACGGAATTATAAGAATAGCTGAGAAATGAAAGTGAGATTACTCAGACTCACCTGTATGTTCTCACACACCCAGCACTATCACATGTCTCAGCAATCCTTTGTCTCCTTAAAACCATAGAGTCATCCTTAAAATAGAAATTGAAAGGACAAGGTAGCTTCTCATTTCTTCCAAAATTTCAGAATGTCTGGTCTCCAGCAAACCCTGCCAGATTTGGAATTAATTTCTGTGGGACAATTTGTTAAGGGGCTCTGGCTGCCAATCTCCTCCCAAAGAGTCCGAGGCGCCAAGCCCAGAGGACCCGAAGTCAGCGTATGCTGTCGTGTAACCTGGATAGACAAGCTCCTGGGGCAGACACGACACAAACCATTTAGCCCATCACAAGCAAACATCAACACTTCAAGTGCCACCTGCAAAACACTTGATAGTTTATACAGAGAACGGTTCGCAGGTGTTACCTGGTCTCTGCATGAAGCATAGCTTGGCAAGAGACCGTGTGCGAGCTGACACCTCCAGATGGCTTCGCAGCAGCCAAAACCACAGAAGACAAAGCTCCACTCAGGGAGAGATAGTGCCCAGCCTTTCCGCACATGGAGGAAAGCAGTGCTGAGGTTATGGGGCTCCTGAACTCCACGGGGACACCACCTTTGCAACTGAAAAAACAGCACAGCAGACCACAGGAAACAGTCTTAGTCCTTCTGGTTGTCCCCTCACCTTCTAATACCTTATTTGTAACTCAATTGTATTTCAGTGAACACCAGACACCCCAAAGCAGGCAGCAAAAAGCTTACCTAGAGCTGCCCCAAGAGCCAGCAGACTCCAGGCTCCCCATGAGCCAAATAACCACTCTCATCAACGGCTCAGTAATACTTTTGGTCCTCCCACTGTGGGTACAAAGACCAAAAGGCAGCCAAGGGGTATCAGCAGCATCTTTACTAACCTCTCGTAATTCTTTATACAGGTTAAATACAGAGCAGGACAGCAAACCACAGTGCCCTGTAGATCAGGGAAGAACTGCGTGTTCTGGACTTTTCTGCACCTTTGCCCTGCCTTTTGGCTGCCCAAGTATTTTAAATAACCTCAGGGTTATTTAATGTATGATGTTAAAGGAAATACTTTCCTTTCTGTTCTTATTCTTTCACATTTAGGAATCCTATCATCACAGTGATTTTTCATGGAGTAACTAGACTGAGGAAATGAATAACAGGTTATTCCTTACACAGAGCTTTTCCAAATGCCTGTTTTGCTCACAGTATGCTGTAGATCCAGTGCTGCCCTCGTCACTGACTGACACAAATGTATGTTGCAAACTCATACTCCAGCCTGTGCTTGCCCAAGAAGGGGCAGCTGCTGCACCCTGGGGCTGCTGGAAATGCAGGTGGCTGCAGTGCTCCAGCATCCGTCATATTACAGCAAGTCACAGAAGTAAAAAAGGAAAAAAGTTGATCAGCTAGAATTTCTGTACGCTGTGACCCACACTGTACTTGGTGTAACATCATTAACATTGTTTCAAACACAACTTCCTTGTGCCCTGAGCTAGGGTTATTTTGGCAGATGATGTCCATGAGAATTTGAGATTTATTCCCAGCAAAACTCCAGACAGAAGCACAGTATTAAAAATTCCCTGATCTAGAGCATGAAACTGTCTCAAAGAAGTGACACATCACAAACTGTGACTCTAAGAAAGAAGAAATCATTTCACAGTTCAGCATGACTCCAGCTGTTTAGTGAACAAGCAATAAACAATGCAAAGTGGCAGTGGTTTCATAAAGGTAAGGAAGCAGCCAAAGGTGGATGTGCTGAAGAACGAGGAGTGAATGATTCAGAAATGATTACAGGGAGTGAAGGATGCAGGAGATGGTGCACCAGGAGGGAACAACTGGGACTGACCAGATCAAGAACACATACCAAAGACAAAAATCAAAGCCATGGCCAGTTGGTTCCTCACTGCCCAGCCAATGGTGCAAACCCAGGGTGGAAACAGCAAATCAGAACAGCAACATCTGCACCCTTGGTGAAGACTTCAAGGGCTACACAAGAATTTAGCTGAATGCAAAGGTCTACTGAGAACATGTTAAACACACCCCCCCCAATAAATAATTAATAAAAAGCAACAACTACTGGTAGGTAGCATGGCAAATTTCCACAGGCTGAGTACAACTGTAGTTCAAAAGATCACTGACAACAGGACCCTTGCATTTTCCTCTCTTGAAAACACAGTGACACTGTGTCTCGTAAGGATAGGAAATAAAAAGCAAATAAAGACTCACTTTAGCACATCTTCACACCTGTGAACAATTCTCCCTCTCAGTAGAAGCTCCCTTCCTCTTGAGCTAAGTGTTCACATCACAGCAGATTTGTGGGATTGGGTCCTAAATGATTCACAAGGAAATAAAATAGGCAGCCCAGGGTGGAAGTGAAGCTCATCACTCATTTTCTTTTCATTACCCAAAGCTGCAATGGGATCTCTTTTGCAGGGCAAGGATAGTTCAGCTGTATTTTCATGTGTTGAAAGCAGGGCAGGGGACAAGACAAAACTTTGCAGCACGATCGCCTGTGGAGTTTGTCCTTCACCTTATTAAAACTGGAAGGTTATTTATAGAATAAAGTTTCACTTCAAGCCCTGTCAAATACTATATTGCTCAATAAGTGTCAGAAGTACAACAGCAAAACTGAAATGAATTAAAATCATCTTTTGAACAATCTGATGCCTGTAAAAAAAATGGAAAAGGACAGGATGAGCAATAATATCCTTTGGAACCAAAACCAAGGAGAATAGAATTTTAACCCAGCTCCTTAGACCCTATCTCCCATTTTGAGTATTTCAGGAAGAAGTTGACATACCTGACTGTAAGACACAGACAACACGGTCAGTGATAGAATTTGTAGCTTACAAAACAAAAGCAGCATTTTGCTTACCATTATTTTGCAACACAAATTTATAACGTAAGAACATCAATTTATTTGTGAGAACACTTCTGCTCATCCCATGTACTGAAAGTTCAGTATTGCCATTTCAGAATTGTTGAGATGTCTCTTTAAACTTTTTTAAAATAAAAAGAATGGCTAAATTAAACACAAACGTCAAAATAGCCTCAGACCCTACTTCATCCTCCTTATAGGTGAATCCTCAGCTTGCTTTTGGGTGAGCAGAGGCTTGGGTACATTACCAACCCAAGAAGCAAGAGAAACAAATGCTGTGTGACCTTTCTGAAGTACACATTGCTCAATAGATGCATCACCCTAGACCTAAAGGTCTAATCTTTTCCTTCCAAACCTTATTTCTTATTTTAGGATGAAAAAAAGAAAGATAAAATGCCAGAATTTTCATCCTCATGGAAAGCCTGAATTCATTCAGCTCAGCCATCCTCCCTGGCTTGTCAGTGCTCCTGGCTCCATGCAGACAATTGCTTTCCCCAGAGTGCAGCAGAGGAACAATTTCTCAAACCAGCCCACAACATCAGCACCTGACCAGTGGGGACTTGCAGCTGACAATCAGCTGTTGTGGAAAACATAAGTAAATTCCAGGTAAGAGGTTAATCACAGAGCTACTCTTATCCGTAGACTCACTGGAGCCTCTAGAAGTAGTTACGTGGAAAATTTTTGACTGATGAACCCAAAATTTGTATCAGTTCATTGCAAACCTTACTAGTGCACAGTATTTTCTTGAAGACTTTTACAGAAGTTTCTTGAACGTGTTTTTATTTCTTATACGTCACCAGAAATGGTAAATCCTACCCATACATCTTCCAATCAAAACGAGGAAAAGAATCCTCTATTATTTTTTGAGTTCTATTTTGATGTTTTGTAGAGTTCAAAAAGGAACAGAATTAAAAATTTACTCTTCAGAAACAAATTTTCATCTTTTTTTTTTTTCCCCCCACAGATCCAGGATCCAGTGAGGGGAGGAGGAAGGAAGAGAGGGAGAGAAGAAAAAAAAAAAAAGAGGAAAAAAAAGAGACTTGCCATCACATAAATAATGAAAAAGATGCTCAAAGACTGAAAATTTCACACACAGCTTCTGAAGTTATTTTTTACTTCTTTATATTTTGTTGCATGCTCTACCTGCTGTTTTTTTCCCTTAGTAGCTTGGCAAGTTCTTTTTAAAAAAGATTTTTAAAAGCCTGAGAAGGTGGCAATTCAGGAAGTTTTCACTGATCTTGTTGAAATAGAAGAAAGATTCTTTTTACTGAGGATGCAAACTGCAATCCTTTGAATAAAAGGCACTTGACTCACACGATGCCAAATCTTTTCTCAGCCGAGAGCTTACACGATGCAGGCTCCATCCGCAACAACACGAGTGTAATAGAAAAGGAAGATAAAAATTTAAACCTATCTCCTCCTTTGGCCAGGCTCGCCACACAGAAATTATCATTGCCATACAGGCGTGAAGAAGCGTCGTGTTTTGCTGTATTATTTTTCTGTGAGACACAATGCTGGGTCCAGGCAGATGAGGTGACAGAGAAGAGCCTGCCTGTAACATGGGCAGGCAGCTCCGCCAGCCAAGGAGGCGAACAAACCTCCCCGCGTCAGTCCGCATCGAGCTCACTTGCTCAGAGCTTGCTGCATTAGCCACAAAATCGTTACAAAACAAAAGCAAATCTGTGGAAAGCCATTCAACTCATCTCCATAGATGTTTCCAGCACCAGCCAGGCAAAAGGCAAGAGACTCACCTTTCTCCTTAGCTTACATTTACTCAGCTTTCCCTTCCACTGGCACTGTTCCCCAAACTACCCAACACAGGAGCTTGTTAACCCCTTACAAACTGCTGTGCCTTCCACAACACCACTCAAACCACACATCTGTAACACTTCAGGCAGGTAGCTCACGAAGCCACTTGCTGTCATCCTTCACCACACATTTTTAGGTACTGGGATGCTAACCCCTTCCTCCGTGTGAGGCAGGTGCCAAGCAGACCACAGGTCTAAATGAACTCTCAATCTTTTAGTGTGTGCTTCAAGTTTTGCACAGTCTGTGCAAGATATGTATAGCACAAGGTAATAAAGCCCAGCCTGCACTAAGGTAAGGAGTGAATCTTGAAGAAAAGAGCTCAGTGAAGATAGTCCGTGCTTCATACAGCTTGCAAAAGCCAGCAAGAATCACACTGCAAAGCACTGCTGCTCCTGGCATTCAAGCCTCCATCCCATTCGTTTTATCTTGGCTTTATCTCCTGGGAAGAACTTGGAGAATCAGATGTATCGACCTCCAAATCCCTTGCTACTTTCTCTTTTAAATTAAATAGAAATTAATCGTGTTACAATAGCCACAAGGGTGCTTAGAAGACCTCCATCAGACAGCATTCCACAGGCCATGCTGCACCCAGAGGTACACAGCATTAACCGTGCTCCAAGAACACCCACCAAGAAAACCAGAGGAGTGGTTTGAATGAGAAAGTCTCACATTCAGATAAACACAACTGTAGGTGAAATACACAGTAGTGTGTATAAAAGCTTTCCTTTTCCTTTGCTTTCTTTAGTCAGAAAGAATACAGACCTAATTCACAAATGTGAGCTCTCATTGTATTTGCAGCCTGCCTCTGCAGTCTCCCAGTGTAAAGAACATGGAAATTAAAGGTTTGAAAAACCTATCTTTTCTATGCCAAATGGGTTCCTTTAAGTCACTAATAGCTTTGCAGAAAATTCCCCTGTGAAGATGAAGGGGGGTGTTATGTTAGAAATGCTGTTCTGAGCTAATTTATGAGTACTGTGTGTGGCCAAGCTATAGAAAAGTTCTCCTCATGATTAAACAGAATCACTGGAAGGCTTATTGTGTGCATACGTTGATTAATGCTAATAACAGAGCTGTTATAAAACTATAGCAGGAAAGAACACAGAAGACCATATAGTACCTTCTTGGAAACTCCTCACATCAACAAAACACAGAAGGAAAATGCAGGGAAGTAGGCATGTAGGATACCAGACCCCTCAGCTTACACGACCATTCTGGTCAGGCAGCGTTCCCATCACTACAGCAGGAGCTTTCCCTCTTCCTAATACAAATGCTCCCGTCTTCCACATACAGCAGTAACAAGGTGTCATCTCCAAGCAAAAAAAATGACAATTAGATAACTCACCTAAGAGCCTTCATGAAACCACAGTTTCATGGGTGGCCTCAAAACCATAACAGAGGTAACACCATATTTGATGGTGTGGTACGTGTCTACAACTTTCCAGATTATTGACACGAAGCTGCTGTTCACACCAAAGCCTCCCTCAAGCACTCCAGTCTCAGTTTTTCAGACACACTGCATAAATCCCAAGTAACGCTTCCCTGTAGCAGTCACAACTGCGAGCGTAGCATCTTTTTTCGGTCTCTGATTTACACTACAGCATCACTTTCAAATGCCTTCCACGCTTCTGGAATATACTAGAACAAGTCTGCCTTTTTTCTTTTCAAAAAAACCCTAAATACCACCTATAACAGCACCAAGACACGTTACATACAGATAAACACATAGTCCATCCCCTCACCCCAAGAGGCCGTAAGACATGAAACATGAAGATTGGAAACCTGCATTCTATTATAAGTTCGTGATGCTTGATCCCTACATTTTAAAGAAGTCCCACAAGTCCTAAGCAGTAATATAGCAGAAATCACCACAGTCTGGTACCACCGTTGTTCATTCTTTCTTTTATATGCTATCACCATCATCGTGAGAGCTTTGAGCTCAATTTGTCATTTAGATGGGTGATCAGCAGCACCAGGAAGGACTAACGTACATCTGAAATGTAATAGCAAATGGAAGTCCAAACCAAAGGTCTACATTTTCTGCCTTTCTTTCTTTCAACAAGATTATTGAACATGGTTTAGAAGTGCATTTTAGTTTCAGCCTATTCCCAGAGCCACATCTCTACCCCTTGTGGCATATGCTCCCTCAGAGGGCAAAAGATCAACTTCTACCATAAAGGCTTGGTCCGTTTGCACTTAAGCATACTTCCTAAACCTTTGTTATGAGCACAACTCAGAAGAACATCGGGATTTGCTGATTCACTCTGACACGCATCACTGCAAACCAGAAAGTGTTTTACTCAACCCTTTTCAGCTTTTCAAATTGGCTCTTCACCTGAGCAAGTTCAGTCTTGAAGAGCACCAGACACTACCTCAGTAGCTGTTCACCTCGAGGCACGTGTCTTCCATGAGCGTAATCAACCGAGCCCAGGCTAGAGCAGGCCACCGTGCTCCCAATCAACTGCAGCAGAAACAAAGAGCCCTTTGCTAGAAGGGCACATGATGTGTCACAAACCCACGAATTTATCACAAGTATCTACTGACTAAATCAGGTGAGCTCTAGAACATGGCTATTACCAGGATCCACCAAATTGCTTTAAGGACCATGAAGTAGACACCTACCTACCCAAAGACGAGCACAAAAGCAAAATGGCCAAATGCAAAACATTCATAATTCAACCCACTGCTTCTCATGTCACAGAGGCATTCTTCTATCACAGCGTTAGAATCATCCTGTTCCTAAGTGGAAAGCAACAGCATTCAGATTCTTGTAGGTAGTGATGGAAAATTTCTAGGATATAAGGGAGGAAAAGAGCTGTTTTGTCTTTTGTGACTCTGAGATGGGGAAATGCACCAGACTCCCCCTGAGAATTCTGCTGAAGCTCAGGTGGGCTGGGAGAAGGAAGATGACAGCTACAACCTGTGTTATGTTTTTTTCCCCCGCAGTTTTGCTAGGTACAAAGCAACCAGCATGAATTCAAATTTATTCTTTCAGTCAAATGATGTTCAGAGATAGATATTCATGAATCTCTCATGTTCACCATGCCTGAATGACCCACAGAGAATTCACGTTTGTCAGGTTTAAAACTTTACCTACCTCTGACTGCAGCCTGGAGCATGTGATCTCCACAAGTTATTCCTCTATGCCAGAGGCAGGGATCTCTGGCAGCAGCTTTGTGTCCCCACAGGTCATACATGGCACCCTGGCTTTTACAGGGCTGCTGCTGAACCTCCACATTGACAAAAACCCATAGCCCCCTGCAAAGGGAATACATCCATCAGGTTCTCCTTCCAGATAGGAAGGAGTAAAGAAACCAGAAATATTTTTATAACCTGGATAGTGTTAAACTTAACCCAAATATTCTGATTACCATGACAGCCTTCATGTGGTCCAAATGCTTTTCACATTCAGTTCAGGCACTGGACCCACTTCTCCTCTGAACTGCGGGTGCTACACCATTTTAATCCAGGAAAGTCCACATTTAATTTATATAGGAGTAGCCATTTAATTGTGTTGCTCTAGTTTTGTGCATGGGCAAGAATGGCATTTTCAATTCTATCAATATCAAAAGAGAAACTTTCAAATAAAAGATGCAAGGCAGTCAATCCTTTGATTTTCACTGAAACATCATGATGAATTCACAAGAGATTAAAACAGCACAATCAATTTAATTTCTCTTTCCTAATTTTAACACCTGAAGTCATAACTCAATAACCACAGGACTGGGTACCATTCGTTATAGCATCTGAATTTTTGCTGAAAACAAGATCCAACGGTGGGAATCATAACTGGTTGCTTTGAAAGGCCACGCTCCTCAGCTCAACTCTGTCCAGTGGATACTTACTGCAAAGCTGCCTGCTTTCCCATGCTTAAAACCACTGCACTTGGCAGCCACCTACACCAAAATCCCTTTGGGTGGTTATAGTATGAACCTGGCACAGTTGTGCCCAGGCAAGGCACAGGCAGCTTGCGAGCTCCTTGGCAGAGCTGGAGGGCAGCCTTCCCTGCAGGAGGGATGAGACACGCCAGCAAATATGCTGCATAGAGAGAGAATTAACTCCACTTTGGAAGAGACAGAGTTGAAGGTACAGGTACCTGACCACCGTGGCAGAAACTGCCACTGGAAATACTTGTCCACTAACCAATTTCCTGAGGAGCACAGCAGGAGAAGAGGAAGAGAAAGCAGGAGTTAGCATAGCAGACTGCTCTGAAGGCAGATGTTTATTCAAGGCTGCTTCTGCGTACATAAAACGGGCACAACAAAAAAAGGCTTTTATTTGGTTAACACACTAAAAAGAGGGTGCTTTTATTATTTGAGTTTTTACAATGTTAATCCTGCAAGAACTGCTGGACTGGAGCTATTTATCATCTGGCACTCTATACTTTGTTTCCATAGAAGGAAATGAAAAAGGCCAGGAAGGTTCAGCCAATTTGTCTTTTAATACTCTTTATTGGCTCATTAATGATTAATTCTTTTAAACACTCTGCCCTAGATCCTAAATTCACAATGGCTCAATATAGATGAAAGATTTCAAATCCCCATCTCTCCTCCCTCTTCGCTCTGCTTCCTGAGCCTATGTGCAAAAAAAAATATCTGCCACTGCTGAGCATACTGCTGTCAGAGGAAATCATCCAGGACAGAAAAACATCTTTGGAAGATTAAGTGGTGCAAAAGATGAAACAAGCAAAGATCACAACCCAACGCAGTCCTGAAGAGCCACAGACAGTAAAAGAGCCACTCAATAATGAGAACAGCCACCACTGCTTAGCCACTAAGTCTACAACTCATTTATGCCTGGCACTGCAGTACTGCAGCATTCAACTGTGTTTAGTTATCGAATTCTTTTGGAAGGAATATGGATTTATTTCTTCAGCATATTATTAAAAGCAGAAAATATTACTGTTCCATAATCAGAAATCAAAGAACAGTCTTAGAAATACCACGTAACAAGAACATTATTCATTTGAACATTTCCTTTGGATTAAAGCAAGCTACAGCCCTGATCACAGTGGTCTTTACAAGGTTCACTGCAATTTAGTAACAATGCATTCATCAATACACTCTCCTATGAGCTATAGCATGCATAAGAATATTCTGCCTACATCAAATTTCTTCCAGGATTTCAATCAATTTCCTCACAGTCTTCCCTGACGCCACAAATGAATCAGGTGAATAGGATAGGGAGTCTCTCTTCCTTCTCCCAGCACAACTATCAGCACACTGTTTGTGGCCAATCCACTTACCCATTTTGCACCTCACTTCTCTTTACTGATAAGTAAGCAAATAAAAAAGCCACCTTCACAGTGTGCTTTGAGATCTCTGGAGGAACGATGCTTTTGCTGTTCAGGATTTTTACTAAGCTGCTTACGTGCTGTTACGAGCTCAAAAGCAGTTCAAAGCAAAGATGATTGTGTTTCAGTGATCCTGGATGAAAAGCACAATATAAATACCTATCTTTACTGTTAAATTTATTAAACAGGTCTACAGAAATCAAGTAATAAAATTAACTGGATGAACTAATAGCAGTGCATCATTAAATACTCATCACGTCACATGTAACACAGCGCTTGCCACGGAGAGAGAAATGGAGCATCCATAGTAAACCTATTTGAGCAATACCACCTGCAGACACATATTCCTTGTTTGGCACACTTGTGTTCATACTGCTACAGAGCAGAGTGTGCCATGGACACAGCAAACATGGGATTAGGAGCTATCAGAAGTTGAAGGAGAATCAGCATAAAGACTGATTTCTACCAGGTGAATACATTAGCACAGAATTCATTTACTCAAATTGGCTGATACGACAGTACTTAAAAACTACTTTCTACAGAGGATATGAATGAAGATAAGCTGCAATTGAAATCACAGGTGCATAGATTTATAAAAAAATCTTGGATAATGGGACACGAAGCCTCTGCCTGCTGGTCACCTCCTCCACTGCAACTTACACCTGCAGTGCTGTGAGCCTTTGTCCGTAACACCTTCAGCAGCCAACACGAGCGGAGATAAACACCACTACACTAGGAGCTAAAATGAGAAAGGCGATCTCCCCTGAGCACCACTGCTAACAAGGATGTCCATCAGAAACTCCAGAGGGAGGTCAAGGACTCTACTGAATAAAGAAACTGGATTATCCTCCCTCCCATAGTCTGCTAAACAAGGATGCGGGCAGTGGCAGCTGGCATTGTCCTGCCAGTATCGCAGGAGTCTCAGGAGAAACCTTAGTCGTTGAGATTGTCAATCCAAGTACTTCCAAGTCCAAAAATCATGTTTAAAAAGATACTTGCAAGACTGAGGCAGTACAATGTAGCATCTTCAGGCAGGTGCAAGTATCTGTGCCTTCTGGTAACAGCCACTTTGTAATTAATGATCCTTAATGTTTTGCTATTAGGTCTGTATTTTGAAACATATCTAAGCCTGCTAGTAAGATTTCATTAAACAATATACAATCTTTAATTAAAGGTCATTACCATCATTACCTTTAATTACCTAATTTGAAACGTAAAATGTTACAGATAAAGTGCTCACGAGAAAAAAGTATTCAAGCCTGCAATAGGTTCTTTTTACAGATCCAGCTGGATTTCAACAGCTTTAGATTTGGTGAAGTTAAATGTATAGAAGGAAAAGGGCAATACCAAATCAGTAACATTTTACATATCTCATTCATTAGCATAAATAATGATATAATATCTCCAATATATGCAAAAGCTTTAGTGAATACATATTTACCTCTAAGTACCCTTGACAAGACTGTAGCTCTACTGTTAATCCCAAATGAAGAGAATCATATATAAACGTGTACATTTCCATGCAATGCAGTTAACTCAAGTGATGTATTTATCTGAATCATAGCAGCTTTTTTTTTTAATTAAAACAAAACCAACCAAACAAAAGATACCACAAACAAACCAAAAACCCCACCATATCAACAACCAAACAACAAGCCCCACAACAAAAAACCCAACACAACAACAAAACCCCCAAAGAACATTATTTCCCTAGAGAGACTAATTTTGGCCTAAGGACACTGACACCACCATTCTACAGTTTACTCAAAGCTAAAAGCTTGCGTACCACAGTCAGGAAAGTTACTCTCAACCTCAAAGGTAATGGAGATATTTGAGGGGATTTAACTCTTGAGGAGCTGGTGTCTGAATATTGTTAATTAGAACATTGCATCTAGTCAGCATTGCTAAAAATGCATTTGCCACGATGAGGTGTTGAGTAGTCTGCACTCAGGCACAGTGCTTCAGACACTTTCCCACGGTCAATAACCATAAGCAAATCTGAGCAAGAAAAAAAAAAAAAGTTGCTTGAATGTTTTTATACCTCTGTCATCACACAGATGATCACGACTGTTGGAAGTGCCTCTAGAGGTTAACAGCTCCCAACAATTCACCACTAGTTCTGCTTTTTCACTTCCTCCCTCCTACCATGTTGTGATTCTCATTGCTCTCAAACTGGAAAGGCTGGAAACTGACCAAAATTACTGGGTCTAACCAGTCTTGTGCTGGTCCAGGGAACCAGAAAGCAGCCAGCAGGCACTGTGGCATCTGTCCAGGAACTGGCCAGTTCTACCCCACAGAGCGGATGCAGGACTGCTCCGCAGCATACCTCATGTACCATGGGACCTTTGAAGTCTTCAGTCACACTTCCCATTCTCACCGCTACAGACATGGGCTTGCAAGGCTGTAGCAAAGCATACTAAAAACTTTATCAGCACTCATGGATATACCAAATACCAGGCTCTAATACTTCTCAAAAAGTAGCAGACATTTATGTCTTCAACATTATGGATTATAACGAGTTTTGGAGCAATCTGCTTTGTCTGATAAACTCTGTAATACCCTACAGAAGCAGATAGAGCCTTACACTGTTTTATTTGCATCTTAAACTTCTCAATCAGCCAGAAGGTAGGTGGGGAGTGTTGTGCCATTTATTTATTTTTTTTTTTAAAAGGTAGTTTTCCTTTTTATGGTTGCACAAGAAACGTATTTAAAGGCCTCTGACAGGGACACGACAAACTTTTGTTGCTCCCTGTGCCTTACGTTCCCTAACATATCCATGGCTGATAGAGGTGCCAAGTATTATTATACTTTGCTGTAGCTACAGGCTACTTGTGAACACGCTTTTGTACATTTTGGTGTTGTGTTGGGGTTTTTTACTGGGGTTTTTCTGGTTTGGTTTTTACGTTGTTGCTTGTTTTGGTTTGGTTTTTTTTTTTAGTAACAGCATTATGTCTTTTTTTTTTCCCCTGTATAATAAAAAGATTTTCAAGACCATCCACTTCTCTTTTACTAAGCATTCCAAGGGCATGAAAGTTCAGATATTCCCTGCAAGTCACTTCACTTAGGCCTTTCTATTTAACAATTCACAGACTGCCTTGGAGATCCAGAGGGCAAGAAAAGTCCTGAAGGAGAGATCCCCTGAGAACATCACCATGTCAGGTTTACTGCTATGTGCTGATCACTGTGAGGGCTGTGAAATCCAGAAGTTCTCTGGGGACCCCACAGCCACTGTAGCCTCAGCAACCACACACAATATAAAGCACATGCAAGCATCCTGCAGCTCCTGTTCATACACATCTTTTCATCCAACTTTCCCAAAACTTCTTGCATCATCAGCCCAGGGAATTGCAAACTTCAGGGCTTGCCAGAGCTGCCAGATTTGTTTTGGTAATTACCAGCACAAGGGGCTCAGGCACACCAGGAAGGTGATGCCAGCAACAGCTCCTGGTTGCAGGCAAAGATTCAAATTGCTCTGAAGTGCTTTGAGTGCCACAACTGCCCTCCTGCCTGCTCTGCTCCCGATTACACACACAGAAATCCCAAAGGCCCCAGTTCCTCTCACACACACACACACAAGACTCTGCCCTCTGTGCTATTTTAAGCAAGTGCATAGTCCAACTGACTTCAGAGGCCTCGTCAGTGCTGAGCTGGACATATGCTTAAATACTTCCCTGAATTAATGCCAGATACTACTTCACCCGCACCAAGCCCTCTGCTCTCCTCCCATGTCCTCCCCCACTCCATCTCCTCCCTGAGGTGCTCAGAGCCTGCTCTGTCAGGGTGCTCCTGCAGCACAGGGACAATGGTGTCCACACGGATTATGCTCGGGAATGCTGTAATCCTGGTCCAAGCGCACACACAACCCAAAGCATGCCCGAGACAGATCTTGTAGCTGCAGCCTCTTCACATTTTCATGTTAGAAACAAATATCAGAATCTCCTCTTGTGTTTGAAAACACAACATTTCCTCCCGTAGCATCTTACGCACTGAAAACAAACACCTGAACTTTAGCCTGGCACAAATGAACCTGTTACAAATGAACCTGTTAACAGCTGTTTCACATGTCAGCTCAAGAAACAGCCTTTCAGTTTAACTCTCACTTGGCTGGAGCAGCACAAACACATAGTAAGTGCTAGATCAGACCCTGCCCTCACTCCACGGGAATTGAGGAGTAACAGCACTTAAATAATCTGGTCCATAGAGATGGTGGCAGAACTCATAACTATGTGTCCTGGTTTGGTGAGAACAGAGCTGGTTCTGTTCAGTGATTTTACTCTTCAGCTCAGTTCTTCTAACTCACTGCACTGTCTGAAGTTAGCAGCCTGTTTGCACAGTGTCTGCTGCTGGCAGTGATAACACCCCGTGTTGAGAGTTACTACCAAGGGTTGGTGTGCAGACCAAGGCCACTGCTGGATCTTGTGCCCCACACTGGGAGTGCAGGAAAGTGAAAGGCTGAACCTGCAGGGAGGAGCGGATGGGGCAGGTGACCCCAAACTGACGAACGAGGGATTCCAGCCCATACACATCATATTGGGTATAAAGCAGAGGGATCTGGAGGGTCTATAGTTTTGTTTATTTGCTTGCTCGCACACCCTCTCTCTGGGGGCTCCCAGGCTCTTCTCCCCTCTTGGACAGCTTTGCCAGCTTTGCTCGGCTTGGCTCAGGTCCTCTTTCAGTTCCTTCCTCAGAGCATCCCAGGAGTACTGTCCGTTCTGCCTTCCATCCCAATCGGTGTGTTCCTGAATCCGGTACCAGAATCCAGCCCCTGAACACAGCTCCCGCCTGCTGCGGGGCCCAGGCTGGGACTCCACAGCACTGGTGACAGTGATGTAATTACCAGCAGGGTGGTCGGGTTCAATACTGGTTTTCTATATATTCGTAAATATTCTTGTTTTATTATTTTCATTATAGCTGTTCTAGTTTCCTTTTCTAATTATCAAGTCTCTCTCCCTTATTTCCTTTCTCTTCCCCTTTGGGGAGGGAGGGGGGTTAACAGAGAACATCTGTTATTGGTCTAAGGAGCCACCCTGACCCTAACCTGTGACACTATGCTACTGAATTTATGCCAGCTGCAGATAGAGATACATCCCACTGCTTCCCCAGAGGGCCATGGGGGCCCTCTGAAGTGCAGAGAGAAACCTATGCCTGCCTTTGTTTGGATTCATTAACCACTTTCCTTACATATTCTGGGGAGCTGAAAAGGCACCCAAGATAAATTACTTGTAATCATCTGATATCTTCATATGACCTCCTCTCTGCAATTTGCATTGGCTTTGAGTTTCCAAATGAAGAAGTCGGACAAAATAGTGCTAGGATTAATTTTAGCCTCCTCCTCAAGATGACTCGCTGATACCAGAATAAGGCTATAATACTTGACAGAGCAGAATATTTTCCTTGCCAACATAATCTGTTTCAGGCTTCTCAGGACCGAAATAAAGTGCACAAAAACAATTCCAAGCAAACAAGTGTTGTGAGCTGTAGGAGCAGAGACAGAATTAAAATAGCATCATTCTTCCCAGTTTGCAAAGCAGGATACACAGCGTGCACCTGCAGTGCAGCCTGCACCGCACAAATTCAAACACGACAACAAACTCCTTTAAATGAAACATTCACGGAAGCTTGTCAAAAAAGATGGAACAAACACAGTTTTGTTATGTTGATAGAATAAATTTCTCTAGTTTTAAACCTCCGAGTACCTGCAGAAATAGCCTAAGTGTGGGAAGCTTTAGTACTACAAGGAATGAGGGCATTTGTACAGTGATGGCCTATTGTGGCTTAGACCCAGCCAACAACTGAGCACCGCACGGCCGCTAGCTCACTCCTCCTGGCCAGCTCCCCCAGTTATATCCTGGGCATAATGTCACATGGAATCCAATATCCCCTTGGCTAGCTCAGGCTAGCTGTCCTGGATGTGTCCCCTCCCAGCTTCTTGTGAAAATTAACTCTAGCCAAACCCAGGACACAGCCTTGCACCCTTCTGTCCAAAGCACTATGAGCTGCCCTCACAGGGCACAATGGTCAATTCATTTCAGCATATACTCCACAGGAGAGTTAACACAACTTTAAGTCAGTACTACCTTGATTTTTTCAGAGATGTTTGATGAGGACAGCTCTAGAGAAAGTAATCAAGCCTTTCTGAATCTCTACCATACAGAAAGAGAGCACAGTTCTGCCCTCTCTTATATGTTACCAGCCTGCCTGAAGCCCCTGAACATGCTCATTTTGAATTATAGGCAGGCAACTTTCACAACAAGCTCATGCTTCAATGACTTTCAGTGCCCCTGTCAGGTAAAATACTATCAGGTACATTTGTAAAGAGATTTTTTTTTTTCAGACAATTGTCAGGAAAAAAAAAGCCCCAATAAATTTACTGTGGTAGCAGGGTCATGTTATTCTGGCAGTTTAACAAAAAACTGAAGGACTGAAAAGCACTGAAAATCAAGGTTACTGAGACAAGAGATGAGACAGGGATGAGGATGTTTTTGAGAGCATCCAAACTGCACTGAGAATGAGGAAAACTGAATTAAGTAACTGCCACAGAGCTGAGACTGAAGGTTTGGTACGTGCCAAAGTCATTGCCTCAGCTCACAAGGAAGCAAGTGCACACTGTGGTAGCAGCAGTGAACTGTTCACTCTTCATTGACATGGCAGCCTGACCTTTTCCTCTCTGCTACAAATCAACACACAGGAAAAAACCTCTTGCAACTTTTCCTTTCTGCCACTGCAATAGGAATTAATTTACTTGTGTCCAATCCACACACAAGAAATGGCACCGGTCTCCACTTCCACAGCCATGTTGCCTGGGAAGTTCTGTGTGGGAAGAAATTTTAGATGCTTTGGGGAGATTTCTAATTATCTGAGCACTCAGTAAGAGCTACTGACGTGCAGACTGTGTGAAAAAATTAAGACACATTTACTGTGCACATCACAAGACATTTACAAGCAAGTGAACTCAAGGGTGTGTACACACTTCTGTCCAGAGAGTCCCAAGGAAAAAATATAGCAAGACTAAGTAGTGCCTGAAGAAAAACACTCAATCATGTTCTAATACTTAGATTATTAATCAACTTCACTGTTGTATTTTGCATGAGCTACACCATAAATGAATTACAGTAGAAGCTAATGCAGATCATGGCTATATTTGTTACACTAACTTTCTCTGGCTGTGGATAACTGCTTGACTCTAGCAGGGCACAACTGCTGGCTTCTAAGTGGCCTTCAGGAGTTTTATTTTTTGAACTGCTTTGCTCTAATGAGACTTTCCAACACAACCTACACTTTCAGCACTTGAAAGAGAATGAAGAGGGATGAAAGCTGGGCCACAAAGATACAGGAGCAGAAGAACATCCCAGCTCAACACCAGCAGATTTCTGTTTTACCAACAGTGTGTACAAAGAATAAAAAAATAGCTGATGAAATCAGCAGATGAATTCAAGGGACAAATATGTCAATGCCCTGGGAAGACCTGGCACAATGCCTTGGAAAGCTGTGGAAGGGATGGGGAAAATGAAGCCATGAAGAATAGAGAAAATGCAAATCAGTCTTGTGGGCAGAGATGAACGAGACTGCTGGAGAGCATGAAAGCCACCAGGGCAAGGAGATGAACACACTGTCACAACCAAAACCAACAGAAATCAGCAACACAAGCACATGCTAACAGCAAAAGCAGACAAATAGCATTAGTTAAAAATGCCATGTTTGGGCTAGCAAGGGCAAAGGGGGGGGGCTTTCTTGGGAGTAGTCCTGCTTACAAGCTCACAGCAGCTGGTCCTGTCTGGTGACGCAGCTCCTCAAGCAGCCCCAGAGGAGCCGTGATGGCATCTCACACCCCTGCTGGTGCCAAAGCCATG
Source organism: Megaceryle torquata (assembly GCA_024611175.1). Classification (NCBI taxonomy): domain Eukaryota; kingdom Metazoa; phylum Chordata; class Aves; order Coraciiformes; family Cerylidae; genus Megaceryle; species Megaceryle torquata. The sequence continues at coordinate 2,963 of JANIJG010009220.1, read as the reverse complement.
ACATTCGACATCACCTCTTCTCCACCAGGCATGGGACCTCTCACTGGGTACACAGCCCTGGGGACAGGTGAGGGACAGCCACTCTGGGGGCTTAGAGCTGCAATCCCAGCCAGTTTCACCAGCAGCTTCTCCCCTTCCCTCAGAGCCCATGAGGCTGCATACTGTAAGGCACAGTTGTGTCATGTCAGGCCAGACTGAATAAAAGACCTTGACTGTAATCCTAGACTTTTACAATCAACAGCACCCATCTTCAGAAGCGACAGGATTTCATCCATGACATTCAGATGGCCCTGAAGCCTGCAGCCCATCTCCCAGGAACAGCAGAAACAGCACTGATGGTTCTTCAGAGGAAATATCCCAAAGTCCAAATGCTCCTGACCAACAGGACCACATGCTTACTCAAAAGCTGCTACAAATGTGGTTTGGGTTTTAGAGGAGTTTTGTTTTGTTGTTGTTATAGTTATTTTTGTTACTTTGTTTGGTTGTTTTGGTTTTGTTGGTTTTTTTTTTTTAACTCATATATTTGATACCTGAAGTTCATTAGAAAGTATTTTATGAATTAAAAAGAAAGCCAGACACAAGTAGGATGATCTTAGTAAATCTTAAAGAAAATACAGTGTTCACTAGTTTATTTTTAAGAAGTAATGGATTTTGTATATTTATGGATTGAGAAAAAAACCCAAAGTGGTGTTTGAGCAACTATAATCCGTCCCAACACAAAGAATTTGTGAAATGGTAAAAAGAAATAGGGGGAAAGGCTGGAATCTCCTCATTTTATAAGTATAGCAAATAAAGATAGATCAATGTAAATGAGGAGTTCTTGAGTATATAGAATAGTAGCCCAATTGCTACATGAAAGCACTTCTGCATATGGTGCAGCAGATGACAACTACTAAACAAACACGTGCCTTTGCTTTGTCTATGGGACATAATTTGTCTCAAAAACCTCAAAAAAAAAAAAATCCCATGATTTATGAGAAGCCATTAAAAATTTAAGTTGCAAAATATTAAGTGATGAATACTGGCTTATCAATAGCAATTGCATGGTTTGTTTCAGTGCGTTAAAGAATACAAATTAACATAGCTAATAAAAACCAAGCCAATACTCCCTCTTATTTTCATGCCTCATATATGGAAATGTAAAAAAGAAAGTTACGAAGGTTAAGGAATTTACCAAATAAAATGAGGCAAATATGATGTAGCTCTCCTACAAAAGAAAACCTGTCAAGCTGTTGTTTCCCTAACCAATTAATCACATCAGGAGAACACCACATGAGCTCTTAGGAGTTTTCAGCACTAGAGACTGAACACCAAATTCAATGAACTCCCCTGAGTTTCTGGTAGTAGGGTAGGAGGTATGATTTTGCACAGCACAGTGTAATTCTGCCCTGATATTATAAACATACTTTTAAAAAACAACCACAAAAAACCAAACCAAAACAACCCCCAAAACGGTCAAGTAAACTATCAATATTCATGACTTTTAGTTCCTATTATTCCTTTCAAAGTATTTAATCTCTTCTAAAGTTAGTTCTGCGTGGGAGAACTTAAATTAAAATAAACTGGCAGACCTATAAATCACACCTCGCTTTACATATCCCCTCATCAGAAGCAACCAGTCTACTACTTAATTTACAATCAACTAATTGCTAGTGAAATCCATTACAACAAAGTATGTACAGAATAAACGTGAAAACTAAAATTTTAATAAAATCTGAGTTGAGTAAGAGCCGTGAAAATAGGAGTTGTCTGAAATTTTTTGCAAATACTATAATTTAAGCTTATTTCAAACACCACATTTTTTCAGTTTGAAAACTACAAAGCTGAGATGTTCAGCTGGCTTTTGTTTTATTATTATGCTCAGCAATTAAAAAATTCTGAAAAAATATATTTCCGTAGTCGTAAAACTAAGTCATGCAAATCAGATAATTCATCTATGTAAAAATTCCAAGACTTTTCTCATCTTGAAATGCCCTGTCTTTTAAAATTATTTGCAGGAAGTCATATGCAGAATTCCACCATAATCAAATATTAGAAAGAGAGATAAAAAACCCCAACAAATAAAAATATTGTAATATTGACAGAACATATATACAGCTATCTCACCAGCAGACTGATTCAGTTACAGAATAAAAACTTATTGAAAACGGCCAATTCCCTTCAACTTTTACTTACTGAATGTCTGAAAACATCTTGTCATAAGCAAGATATAGAGCAAGAATTCATCACACAAATTCAATGAATAACTTTGAATGTATGACTTTTTTTTTCCCCTCAAGCAGTTTATTTTCTCAGTAGTTAAATAAAAGCTACTTTTGTCAAGCATGCAATTAATTTGTTCAGTTTGTGTGTCATCTAAAAGCACACAAAGAAGGGAGAGAAGTTTCATTATAAATCCAGTCTGTTACTGGTGCCAACCTAGACCAACTTTTCAAAAATCTCAAAGCGTTTTAAATATCACTTAATTGGACCTACAAACAATTGGTTATCAATTGTAATTGGATCACTCACAGCATCTCCCTGAAACTATTTCTTCATTTATGTTCACCTGCTCCCAGACCAGTGAAAATAGGATATATGTGTTTATTATTGGGTAAAGAAATTAAGCCTAAAAATATTATCAGCTGGGATTGAGCATTCAATAAATAACATACATTTATAGATATGGTACCATCAAAATTAACTGTACTCTAATCTCAATAAATGTGAATTTTGATTTTTTTATTAACTAATCTATTGAACACATTTTCCAGGCTCTTGACAAAAGGTCATTTCATTAGCAGTGAACTCCAGCTGCAAGAACACTTGACCCAGTGTTAAACTGCTCCGGTGACTTGGCAAATAACAGCTCCAAGCCTTAGAGGGGAGGAAGAACAAAAAAAAACCAAAACCAAACAAAAACAAAACAAAAAACACCGCTCCTCCCTGCAGGTGCCACCTTTCAGTTTCTGTACCCTCTCGGT